>ML794647.1:50175-63435 GCA_009831015.1 Picea engelmannii
ATCCTCTATGGAACTCTGCTCCAAGTAAGTTTCCCACCAATGTTTGACATGGGGGAGAGCCTTAAGGAGTGCGAAGGTGATCTTTTCCTTGTCTGAAAAATTATGAACAGAGAAATAACCTTCTAGCAGATTTAACCATTTATTAGGGCATCTGCATCTATTTGACCTTCAAATACGGGAATATCAAAATTAACCTGTACCTTGAAAGGCAAGGTGCCTCCAAAGTGGTCGCTTGATGAATATGTGCCTAATGCTATTGGCAGGCGTTGAAGGATGTGGGAAAAATTCTCCATCATTTCATCCCTCTATCGCGTGAGAGCTTGTTCAAGCAACAAACTGATAGGATCGTCTGCTCCATCGTTTTTCTTTTCTTCCGCCATTGAGGGTTTCTTGGGTGTGTGAGAGAGATTTTCCTTGAGAGAGACAAGCTCGAGACCCAACTTACTATACTCGGACCTCGTCGGGGACATGCACTGAAAAAAATGATCAAGAGTAGCCTGCTCTGAAACCACTGATCTGGATTATTTTCGGGACGAAATGAGAGCGGAGATATAATAAAGAAATGCACAGAGATATTGCATATATTCAATAATATAACATAAATGTATCAGAGATGCAACCATAAACACAGATATACAGTAATACATGATTTCTATTAATCAGAGAAATGTACAGAGACTGTAAAAATACAGAGTGAAAGACTCGCTAGAATGGTGGCAGCTTATCTCTGAGAAGAGATGTGATGGCTACTCGCATTCGTAAGAAGATAATTACAATGAGGCTCTGAAGGCCCTTTTACAATAAATGGGAATGCCAAAAGTCCTAGACATCCAAAAACCTAACCCTAGGAGATGAAGCGCCAAAAGTCATGTGGGCCCCATTTGGGTAAGTGAGTACATCAACTTCCGGGGGTCATAACTTTTGCATACGATCTCCGTTTTAGTCGTGTGATAGCTCGTTGGAAAGGTATTGTCGAGGAGATTCATTGTGGGGGATCAATAATGCCTTCGAATATCATTAAGAACCTCTATCTTGAAAAACCTTCATTTAGACCCTCAAAATGGCCCCGGAAGTTAAAACCTGCTAAAAATAGTAAATTGCCAAAATGGCCAGAAAACTGTTTTGAGCCATTTGGAAAAGGTGGGTGGCCACCAATATCCACCTGGATCAATTATTTTGCATTATATATTGTTACATAGCTGAGAAAAACATTTGAGAGTTGTATTCTATGAGCATAACAAGGTAGGAGAGATTTTGTAGCATCCATATAGGCCACATGTCAAACGAAACTCCACAAAGAGTGCCTCTTTATTTTTATGTTCATCATTTATTTACCAAAAAAAAGAGAGAAGAGCAGCCTCACCTTCTAGTTGGGTTTTCTCTCGTATTGGGTTTCCCAGGTCATATCTTGTGTTTATTTGTGCATGTTGTGAATGTGTTTTAATGTTCTCTATTTTTCTACATTTTATCTATTTTATCAGTAACTAAATATTCTGGAGATCTAAAGGAAATTAATATTAATAGTAAAGATTTTAGTATTGTACTAGATCTATTATGACAAATTGTTCTAGTGGAATATCCATGGCAGTTTATAGATCATATTGGTATTAGAGTAGGTTTTTATTTTGGGTATTTGTGGGAAGTTGCAGTATCCAAGAATTGGCTTAAGGAGAAGTCACAGAAACCCTAGCCATGGTGGAAGAGTATGTTCATAATAACCCTAGAGATTCAATAGAAGAGAGATTTAAGCGGTTGGAATCACAAGTTGTCGACATCGGTTGCAATATGAAACTCCTCATGGCAGCTCTAGCAAGCAATATCAGACTGTTCGAAGATCATGGAGGCTCTAACTCAGAGAATAGGTCGGAGGGGGAATTGGAATATTGTGAAGAAAATGAGTCACAAAAATAATTTGAAAAAGAGAAGTCGAGTTCGAGTGTCCAAAACCCTTCACAATCCCTATTCAAGATCAAAGTGAAAGTGGACATAAATCCATATCAAGGTGATATCGATGCATAAAAATTTAATCATTGGTTGCAACAGCCATCATTTTATTTTAGCATTCACCATATATATGAAGAGCATATGATTTCATTTTCTAGAGTTGATCCAGAATCAGATCCAAAAGCTTGATGGGGCTCAGAAAGGCCTAAATATCAAAGTTCTCATAATGGCTTCAAAATGGACTTGTGCATAGGCCTCATCAATACAAACCCAATGCAACTTGAATGGTCTCAAAAGGACGTTGTATGCTCACGTTATGGCGATATGTTCATTTTTTCCAAACAGGTAAAAAAAATGATGGTTATATAATCTGTATAGTCTATATAGTGCCATGTGGAAGCTGACTGTATAGGTTTTACGATATAGATGACATGGAAGGAACAGTTGGCAAGATGACTGGGTGTACGAATGATGACGTGGACAAGACAGGTGGACCAATCGGGAGGTGACACATGTCACCACTACAAGGGTGACACATGGCACACTCGTACAGCAGATGTGGCACACCTGTACGGAGACACGTGGCACATTCATATGGAGACATGTGGCAGGGTACGACGCTGACAGGGTAGACAGCTGGCAGAGCTGGTTCAATTGGTGATTGACATGTGGCATCAGAAATTATCAAATGAGGGGGTGCCACATGGCCCAGACATGGGTTTCCATGTGGCACCCATGGACTAGTTCATTGTTGCAAAAACTCTTGGAGTGCATGAGACTCGATCAATGGACCTCCCACTGAGATATAGTCTTGGCAGGGTCGGGCTAGTCAGCTCGCCCACACATGGTTCTTGTTGACTATATGGTTAAACATATATTTAAATTGGCAATTATGCGCGTTGGCAGAAACAAAGGGTTGGGGCCTAGCCCCATCCCCCAATATGTATACACTCATATGTCCGTTATGAGGTGACCATGGTCTACCCTTTCAATTTGGCGCACATAGGTGTATGGATTATCCCTAGCTTTGGTTCTATTGGTAACTCTCCACATGACCCGGCCTCATCCATCCTAGCGTGAAGGGTTCAGAACTCGATCCTATAATGAATCCCATAAGACCAAGTATATGCATAGAAGGGGCCAGTGCGCAGCCCCTAGGGGGCTAGCACTTGGCCACATGCCTCCATATGACTGTGTTTATGGGCGTGCACCCAGGCCAGAGGGGGCTTAGCCCAATAATAGTTATAAAGTGGTTTTTTTACTTTGGAACAGTGATTTTTCAGTGATTTTTTGAACAGTTTTTGAGATGTTTGGCCCTTTTGGGGGGATATTGGGCCCTTTTTGAGGCCAGATCTTGGAAGGAAGTTGGGAGAAGGTTACCAACTTCAAATCTATATAAGCCAAGCCTTCTTGAGGCCATAAAAGGGAATTCATAGTAGGTTTATGCTGAAGATTTTCCAAGCCAAAGCCATTTTTTATGCAAGGAAGTTGTTGAGGATCGCACCTTTCCGAGCCATTTCTAGGAGCTTCGGTCATCCAATTTGAGTGTCGTTTCTTCTGTTGGGTTATAGAGATCTGGTAGAAAAATACCATATCATTTTTGTAACCTTTTGGCACTTTTGTGATGTATTTATTGAGCTTTGAACAGAAATAAGAAAGCCTCACCCACTGAGACAAAGGCCCGGAGACGTAGGCGAGATTGTCGAACTTCGTTATCACATTGGTGTTATGGTTTCCTGTTGTTTTATGCTTCATTTTAGTTATGTACAATTTTATATGTCTGTCACATTTCTTCTATACTTCTTCCTCTTTCTTTAAGTTTCCTAATTGGTCAATTAACACATGCATAATAACTCAACCATAGTCATGTAAAAGATATTTTCGGATCAAAATTGAAGTTAGAGGGCCATGCTTTAACCTAGTGGGAAATCCACATGGAAAAACTTAGGTTGGAGGGTAATCCACCAATAACTATATGGGATTACTTCAAAAACCTCATCAAGTCTCAATTCTACCCTATCAGGTATATAGAGAAACAATAGATCTAGTGGCACTACTTCAGGTAGAGGCAGGAGCAGAGTGTACAGGAGTACACCATTGAGTTCAGAAAGATGGCCATCATGTTGGGTATCTCTCCCAAGAACCCATATGTACTCCTCAATTATATGGTGGGTTTACACAGTCATCTACGAAAGCGGGTGGTGTTCTTCAAGCCAAGGACAGTGGATGAGGCTTGTGTATAGGCACAGTACCTATAAAACATAGGCCAAAAGAAGGGGCATCCAAGTGGTTTGAAACATAAAGAGCACTAGGAAGCTTCCAAGGATGGGAAGAGGAAGTGGAAGGGGGGGGGATATAAGAACATAGAAGCCACTCCCATATAGAGTAAATATCACAGCAACCATTGCAATCAGTGCAACATTGATGGTCACACTGAGGAAAAATGTTGGAAACTACATCTAGAGTTGAACCCAAAGAATTGCAAGAAGGATGGAAACAAAAAGAACCTTCTAGCCAAATATTAAAGAAATCAAGTTGAAAATAGCTTGTAGGTTGATGAAAATATTATCTACACATATATGCAGAAGGACGTGAATCTAAGAAGCCTTCATCACCAGGAAGAGAAGGATATGACCAAGCTCTTCCACATCAAGATTCAGGTCAAGAAGACAAGGATAGATGCTTTGTTGGAATCTGGTTCACTTGTTAATATCATAGCAGTGGATCTAGTCAACAAGATTGGATTAGAGGCTCACAATCATCCTAGACCCTATCCATTGGGTTGGCTAAACAAGGATGGAGAGATAAAGGTAACGAAACAATGTAAGATTAAATTTGTTATAAGTGTTGATTTTATTGATGAAGTGGAATTGGATGTAGTACCCACTGATGTATGTGGAGTAGTGTTTGGAATCACTTACATGTATATGAGGGATGCAATATTCATGGGGAGAGCCAACTAATACTGATTTATCAAGGATGGGAAGTCCTACATCATCAATGTGCATAAAAGCAAGTCAAAGATTTCACTAGTAAGTGCCAATCAAGCCAAGAAGTTGATTACTTATAGTAAGAAATATGTTTTACTTTTCTTAAAAGAAAATAAATCTAATGATGAGTCAATGAGAGTGAAGGAATCCTTAGAGGGGTGTACTAAAGGGAAGAAACAATAGTTGGAGTAGTTTCTACAGAAATACAGAGGAGCTTTCCAGGATCCTAAAGGGATACCAACCAAGAGGGAAGTGGAGCACGAAATACAGTTGTTTCTAGACTCCCCATTGTCGAATATTGGGTTGTATAGATAGTTTGTTCTGGAATCAAATGAAGTGAAGAAGAAATTGTAGTAGTTGTTGGACCAAGGTGTAATTCGACCAAGTACCTCACCTTGTGGGTCACCCATCATAATTGTGTCCAATAAGGATGGGACTTGGAGAATGTGTATATATTATAAGGAATTGAACAATATTACACTGAAGAATTGGTACTCGCTTCTAAGGATTGATGATATATTGGACCAGTTGCAGCATTCTAAGTACTTCACTAAGCTATATTTGAAATCAATATATCACCAGGTATGAGTCAAAGAAGAATATACCTAGAAGACTTTCTTCAAGAAAAGGCTAGGTTTGTACAAGTGGTTGGTTATGCCATTCAGTTTATGCAATGGACCAGCTAAATTTATGAGACTAATGAATGATGTTTTACGTCCTTATCTGGATTCATTTATTATTGTCTATTTGGATGATATACTAGTTTATAGTGCTACTTGGGAGGAGCATATGTCACATCTTATGCAGGTGTTATAGAGTTTGAAAAAGCACTAGCTATTGGAAAATCTCAAGAAATGTGAGTTCGCTCAGTACTGTTTGGTGTATTTTGGGTATGTGATCGGTGTAGGTGAGCTCAAGATAGATCCCAAAAATATGGAGTCCATCATGAAATGGCCAATTCCTATAAATGTCTCTAAAGTTAGGAGTTTTTTGGGGGTAGCACAATACTTTTGAAATTTCATAGCTTCATTTCCAGTGGTAGTTGCACCACTCTAAGTCATAATAGCTAGTGGTAAGAGTTTCCTGTGGGGTGAGAATCAGGAGAAGGCCTTTTATGATCTTAAAAGAAATATCATTCAAGGACTAGTGCAAGTGGGTATGCTATGAGAGAAGTATTGATGCAGGGAGGAAAGCTCGTCTACTATCATTATGAAGTATTCCATAGGGAAGTTCTCAACTACCCTACCTACAAAAAGGATATATATGCCTTGGTACAAGCTGTCAAAAAGTGGAAACACTATATGATGGGCAAGGAGACCATCATCCACACACATCACTAGACACTACAATATTTGTAGGCTCGAAGGAAAATACAAAAAAATAGACATTACAAGTGGATTGGGTTTTTACAGCAATTTCATTTGGTCATAAAGTATAAGAAGGGTAGCATAAATAACTTGGAAAACATGCTTTCATGGCCACCCACATCTACTATTATAGATTTGGGAACTCTAATGCACATGGAACATTTTACCCTGGATGCATACAAAGAGTCATACATAGAAGATGAGGACTTCAAGGAGGTGTTTCAGCAACTACAAGGCCAAATGCATATAGAAGAAGGTGATGGAAATGATGACTATCATTTTTAGAATGGTATACTCTACAAGCTCGACAAGCTCTTTGTTCCTAAAGACAAACAATTACATATTACCAGAGAGACTCACACCTCCAAGATTGAAAGACATTTTGGTGTTGGGAATACAGTTTCCAACTTACAGAGATATGTGTATTGGCCCAGAATGCAATAATATGCAGCAAGATATATTAGAGGATGTATACTTTATTGTGCCAGCAAGACCAACAATGGGAATCAAGGTCTATACCATCCCTTACATGTACCCACTCGACCTTGGAAAATCATTTCAATGGATTTTGTGGGGGGTTTACCCACAACAAGGAAGGGGCATGACTATCTATTTGTGGTAGTTGATAGGTTCCAAAAAATGTGCATTTTCATTCCTTGTAAAAGTATCATCATTGGACAAGAAGCCGTAAATAAGTTCTTTGAACATGTCTAGGTGCACTTTGGGATACCAAGGATCATCATCTCAGATAGGGATACAATATTCATCGATACATTTTGGACTACGTTGTGGTAGAATATGGACACTAAGTTGAAGAGGTCTACAGCATTCCATCCACAGATATATGGGAAAACATAAGTAGTCAATAGGAATTTGGTGCAGCTTTTGAGGGGTTACAATCATAAGCATATGAAGACCTGGGATGAAAATTTGATCTATATACAACACTCTTATAACAGAGAAGTACACACTTCTATTGGTAAGTCCCCTTTTGAAACTTGCTTTGGATATGTGTCACCTTCACCCTTAGATGTTGTAAATGGAAAACAAGGAGGAGTGAGGGAGGACCACACAAGAGATGTACTAAAGGTAGAAAAGTTTGTTGAGAATATTAGGAAGATCCATTTGCAAGTATAGGAGACACTGAATAAGTCACATGAAAAGTACAAGGCAAGACATGACCAACACAGAATAGAGAAAACATTTAAAGTGGGAGACAAAGTATGGTTACAATTCAATAAGGAAAGATTACAAGGTCCTGGTAAGAATATCAAGGCTATGTGTTATGGTCCTTTCGAGGTATTAGAAAAGGTGGGAGATAATTCCTACATACTCAGTATACCCTCATACATGTGCATTTACTCAGTAGTGAATGTGAATAATCTCAAACTCTATGATTCCTCCATGTTGGATCAAGAGGAGGAGAAGGTCCTACCTTCCATAGACGATTTAGAACCAAATCCTCAGGTAGAGTTGGAAGAAGAAATAGTTTTGCATAAGCGGTCCATAAATACATGACAATGGCAGCATGACCTTTGGTAGATTGGGTTGAAAGGATAACTTCCAAGCAAGGCAAAATGGTACTCCAGGGAGAAGGTAGAGGAAAAAATTCCTCACCTCATTCAGTAAACCTTTTGGGGACCAAAAGCCTCCCTAAATGGGGAGGTATGATATGGATTGGATAATTATATTATTTTTCATCTATCTCACTACTTTGTGGGTGGAAAATTGGAGGCAACAGCTTGCAGGGCCGTTTTGACAGTTGATCCAAATTTGGAAATTTGGGTCCAAAAAATAGTCAAAAATATTTCAGATCCATTTTGAGGCATCAAAAGACCTTTTTTTTCAACCCTTCCTATTTTGGAATATTCTAAATTCTACACGTTGACACCTTTCCAACGGCACAAACCGTTCATCAATCAGAGTTTGTATGAGAAAGTTATGGCTCCTACAAGTTGACCTACCATATTGATCACCATGGTGCGATTGGATGGCATGTCATCCTCCATTACTTAGACATGTTGGACTAGCCACGTAGTGTATTTTATAATAACATTCTAGAAGTTCCAAAACCTTATCACAATTGAAGGTTTAGGAAGTAAAAAACCTATCCCTAGATGGCTATCGTGCTATGTTAAAAACCAGGCCAGTAGGAGGAGAAGGGGGTTCCATTATTTTGCATTGTATCTTGCTCCATAGCTAAGAAAAACATTTTAGAGTGGTATTCTATGAGCATAATAAAGGAGGAGTATTTTGTAGCATCCACATAGGTGACATGACAAAGGCAACTCCAAAGAGAGTGCCTCATTCTTTGTACTTACATCATTTCTTTACCAGAGAAAAGAGAGTAGAGCAGCCTCACCTTCTAGCTGGGTTTTCTCTCGTATTGGGTTTCCCATGTCATATCTTGTGTTTATTTGTGGATGTTGTGAATTTGTTTTATTGTTCTCTATTTTTCTACATTTTATATATTTTATCGGTAACGAAATATTCTGGAGATCTAAAGGAAATTAACCTTAATAGTAAATATTTTAGTATTTTATTAGATTTGTTGTGACAAACTATTCCAGTGGAATATCCACGGCAGTTTACAGATCGTGACACATGGTACTCAAGGAACTACCTTTTGCTCCACTTGGTGATTTTTTCCTCCACTTAGGAACTTAGGATAAAATCATATCATAAGACTTATGACTTTAGAAATATATTATTATATTCCCTTAGCTTAAGCCGCCTCGACTTATCCCCTTTTCCTTATATCTTAGCCCCCTTTCCCTCTCGTGGATTCCTATCGCTCCATACTCTTTTGTTTGACTTGGCCTATGGTAGTGATATATCTTATAAATATATAAAATTAGCTCAAAATAAAGTCAGTTTATATACTAAAAGCATGTTGAGTAATCAACTAAACTTGTAGTGAAAGAATAAAGAAGGAAACCAAATCAAGAACACATAAACACCAATATTTGTGGGTAGATACCCCTGGAAAAAACCTTGGAGGGAAAACCATTGCTGAGAATGATTTAATTATGCTAAAATCAAGGCTCCCAGAAAAGGGATGATGGCCCACTGAGAGAAATACAATTGTAGACTAACCTGGCAAGGTCTGACCTATTCTACAACTAGTTCTAGCATGCTTTTTGAGGCATATGTGATTCTTCTTCTTGTGAATCATGTATATACATGACTATCTACATTGTGAACCACATATTCATATGAAAAAATTGTACATCTAGATCCATACGATCTAACGCTCTCTTGTGGCTTCCTCAAGCTGAAACCCACCTACGTAAGCCTATGTTTTGTCTTCTCCTTGATCTGATCTCTAGACAGAATTCCTTCTCCTTCCCTATCCAATATCTCCTTGAATCAAAGTCTCTCTTGATCCAAGCTCTAAAGTATCAAGTCTCCTTGAGTCTATCAAATGTAAGAAAAAGTCCTTCTTTGGTTCTACACTCTCGAATGACTCCACACTAGAAAAAGTCCTTATTTGATATCTATATGTGAATGTATATCCTCCTTCACCGTAGCCTTGATTTTATAATCATGAGTTATAATATATTTCTAATCTCCCTTGAGATTTAGATTGCATGCCAAGATTACGTGCTAAGTAATTTTATCACTTTCCTTAAATAACTCAACTAATTAATTACATAATTAAATAAAAGCAATTTACTTTGATAATCCCTTTAATTAAAGTAAATTCAAGAGTAGAAGGATTTGGAAAATTTCCACATGTCTAGACACATAGACCTATGCGGAAATACCTGTCTGATGCTACCACTAACATCAACACTCTGTGGAAGGTATTTCCCGAAGAGCCACCTAGAATTAGTTCTTACTTCGACTCTAGCACAATTTCACACACATCATCCTACATATTGGCATTCCTCCAACCCTATTGATCAGTTTCTCCTTGAATACTGGAAGTCTTCAAATTGATTATGATACATATCAATGCCACGAAGTTTGTAAACTTTGTCGAAGGTCTCTTCTCCCTCATTGTGATCGTAGAAGCTTATTGCTCCTTAGCATCCATCAATGTCATCTCATACCAACTCGATCTCCTGACAGGACTGGAAGGGGATAACTCCCTCTTCCCCTTTGAAGGTTTACTCCCCACATTGGAAATCTATGAACTCTACTCATCCTTTAACTATTCACCCGTTGAAGACTCTTTCTCCTCATCCTCTGTCACTAACATTGATCCATGATACAAGATCCCCTTCGATCCTTTTATAGGCTCTCAACCTAAGGAAAAAAAAACAGAAAATATCCAAGCCCTACAAACCTCAAGATTAGTATTTTGATCTTGTTGGTTGGTTGTTATCTCCCTTGATGCCCCTTTTCTCCTTTCCTTGAACCCTACCCTACACACTTGGATAAAATTCCTTCTCCATCGACTCAATGAGATATTAGTCACTCACTTTGTTTGTGTCTTTTGTCCACTAAGAAATATCCAACACCTGCAACTGAGCACCTCAGTTTCTATTGTGTGATCACATACATGTGACTCCTCTACTTCCTAGATATGTCCTTGCTACCAGATTTGTTTTTTGCTCACAGCACTATTCTAATTAGTCTTGTGGATTCTCTTCTCTTTTGAACTGATTAGATATCTTGGTGAAATTCATTCTTCACGCCTTTCTAAGATCTCCTTGAGAAAAATTCATTATTTGTTATGTCTATGAGTCACTGAGTCCAATAGATCTATCCCCCTCTGATCTCTGGATAAAATATCTTCACCCATATGATATCACCTTGAGTAACTTTCCTTTGTGACTCAAGCACTTGAAAAAAAGTTTGTCTTTTCCCAGGAACATGAGAAACATTCCTTCTTTTCTCTTATGTGCTCTCATGTGGCTCATATCTCTAGCTGGAAGTCCTTATCCACCTATATAATATCTCATTTTGATCTTCCGGCCTCCTACCATTGCTCAGCAAACCACCTTGTTGAAACTTCCTCTATATCGATCTTGTACATGTATGTCACCACTGCAACCTGCGCATGTATGTGACTATCACCATTGTGATCTTCGTACACCTTCATACACCTGCAAAAATCCATGTTCTATCTCAGTACTGTTGTTTCCCATAAATCATTCCTTATGATTTTTTCCTGCTATTTTATATATATTCTAATATCTATTGAAAATATGATTGATCTGCTACAAAATGTAGTGGATTTGTGCTTAGTCCTTCAATCACCCACCTAGGCATTCTTGATCCCATAGACCTATTGTTGTAACCTTATATTTGAACTTGATATCTCCCCTAGTTACTCAGGTCTCATAGATCTTTCGACACCATGTGCACTTGGTTTCCTCCCAAAGCAACCTTGCCCTGATACCATGTTGATTTTCTAGTGGATTCAACCATTGGTATGCTCTGATACCATTTTTAAATTTCTCCTACTCAACACTTGGTAATTAGCTCAAAATAAAGTCACTTTATCTACTAAAAGCAAAGCTAAGTAATCAACTAAACATACAACAGAAGCATAAACAAGGAAACCAAATCAAGCACACATCAACACCAATATTTTTGTCTAGATACCCCTATAAAAACCCAGAGGAATAACCAGTGCTGAGAATGATTTTATTATGCTAAAATCAGGGCTCCTATAACAAGGATAATGGCCCACTAAGAGAAATACAACTACATACTAACCAGGAAAGGTCTGACCTAATGTACGACCATTTCTAGCATGATTTTTTAGGCATACACAATTCTCCTTCTTCTGAATCGTTTATATACACGAGTTTCTACACAATGAACCATGTATCCATTCAAAAAAACTTGTACGGGAAGCTATGTATGATCTGACACTCTCCTATGGATTCCTCAGATTTAAACCCACCTGCATAAGCCTATTTTCTCTCTTCTCCTTGACCTAATATCTAGATGGAAGTCCTTATCCTTCCCTATCAAAGATCTACTTGAATCAAATTCCTTCTTGATCCAAGCTCTCAAGTATCAAGTCTCCTTGATCTTGTCAAGTGTAAAAAAAAGTCCTTCTTTGCTTCTACACTCTCGAATGACTCCACACTAGAAAAAGTTTGTGTTTTCTATCTCTATGTGGATGTATTTCCTCCTTCAGCCTAGCCTTGATTTTATAATCGTGAGTTATAATCTTTTTCTAATATCACTTGAGATTTATATTGCATGCCAAGATTACATGCTAAGTACTTTTAGCATTTTCCTTAAATAACTCAACTAATTAATTACATAATTAAATAAAAGCAATTTACTTTAAAAACTCATTTAATTAATGTGAGTTTAAGAGTAGAAGGATTTGGACGATTTCAACATGTTTAGGCACATAGACCTATGTAGAAATACTTGTCTTATGCTACCACTAACATCAACATATCCACCACCACCATGATGGTGTAACACCCTCTTTTCCCCCATAGTTTTAATTATGCTTAAGACTTCATCTGGTTATGTTTATGAAGCTTGTAATCATTTTTTGATTAATAAAAACACTAGGCAACTGACTAAGGAGGGAAGAATCCTTGAGAGTATTAGCCATGATATCACGTGTGGAATTAATGAAGTGGACTAGTGAGGTGTAGATGACATGTTTAAGTGAAGAAAAGAGGAAGATTTATTAGAAATATAGCATATATTGAAAAACATAAACAAACACCTGCCAACGTACTTAAACCTGCATGGAGCCATGTAACCAGTTATGGAAGATGGGATTGGTGGTTGAGGAAGTTAATATTGTTGACATATTTGATCTCTTAAAGAGGAAAGGGTCAACTAAAAATATGAAAGAATTACACCCCTTGGATTTCCCCTTCAAAATTCAGATCCTTGACTGGAGGTCACTTATAAAATAAGATACAAGAGTCCCAAGGATTAACAGAGGAAGAGGCCAAAGGTGAAAATCATCACTAAGAGAAAAATGACAAGCGCGCATAGATATGAAAGAGGAGAGATGGAAGACGCAG
>ML794647.1:72678-91631 GCA_009831015.1 Picea engelmannii
ATATTCATTATCCTTTAACTATAATAAACCATCATATTCCTAACAAATAATAATAATAAACATAACATTGACAAGGAAGGCAAGCCAAGATACATATATGAAACTTGATGTTGGAATACAAATGGAACAACCACGTTCCACCAAACCATAGGACAGAACCGCCAAGTTCACTTGCCCTGTTCACCCCCTAGCTTGGCCATGAGTTCATAAGGGCAAACTGAATGATCATTCTTAGCTATAGACACCATCCACAGATCATAAATTTCTTTGCCTCACATTAATAGTGTTCATAACAACAAATAGTTTATTTTCCCCAACATACTAAGTAGTGTCATGCCTCCTCCATATGTTGTTTTTATATGCATCCTTGTGCCTAGGTCTTTTCTTCCCTCCTTGGGAAATTCACATCTTTACAAATCCCTGATTTTTAGAGGCCACTAGTTGTCAACATCCACATTTTCCACTTGTAAAAATGATCCTTGAGGTAACTCAAACCTGTTTCCCACTCATGGAGTCATGTCAATTATTTTTAACATGGTTGTTCCATTTGTCTTCCAGCATTTAATTTATTAAAAGTTTGTCTTTCACATGTGTCAAAATAAAAGAGGTTAGTTGGGCAAGTCAAATATTTTCCCAACAGTCATCAAATAATTAATTACAACAATAAAAATTCCAAATTCATATTTTCCATAAATGGCAAATAATTTCCAAATCCAAATTTTCCAAAAACAGAAATATGTTTCAACGTTCACTTAGAATTTAATATTCTAAAATTTGAGGATATTACAGATGGTACTTTGATACTCTATGTAGATTATATAAAGTTGAATAAGATGACCATCAAGAACAATTATCCTTTCCCATTATTTATGATCTCTTTGATCAAATTAGAGGAGCTACAGTTTTCTCAAAGATTGACTTAAGGTCAGGATCAAGGATGAGGACATCCACAAGACATCCTTTAGAACAAGGTATGGGTGCTATGAGTTTTTTGTGGTGTCATTTGGGCTTACAAATGCACCATCCATGTTCATGTGTTTAATGAATAGTGTTCTCAACAAGTACCTGGACAAGTTTGTCTTGGTGTTTGTGGACAACATTTTGGTTTATTCCAAGACTAAATAAGAGCATGAAGTACATATCAAGATGGTGTTACAAGAGTTGAGAGAAAACTATCTCTATGCTAAGTTCAGACAATTTGATTTTTTACTGAAGGAAATCCAGTATCTAGGCCACATAATCTCAATAGAAAGAGTGGCAGTATATCCTGAAAAGATCAAGGCAATCATGAATTGGCCTACCCCTAGAAATATAATTGAAGTGAGATATTTCATGGGATTGACTGGGTATTACAGGATGTTTATAAGGGGATTTTACAAGATAGGTAATCCCATTACCTCATTACAAAGAAAAGAGAATAAATTTGTATGGTCACAAGAGTGTGAGGTTAGCTTCTAGTAGTTAAAACATATGTTGATTAATGCCCTTGTTTTGAAGATCACAGACACTGAAAAAGACTTTTTGGTTTGCACTGATGCTTGCAAAGAAGGAATTGATGGAGTTCTTATGCAATAACAACATGTGATTTGTTATGAATAACAGAAGATAAATTAGCATGAGTAGAAGTATGTTACCCATGATCTAGATCTTGCAGCAATTGTGCATGCACTGAAGATGTGGAAACATTACTTGCTTGGAAGAAGGTTTGTTTTGATGACCGACCATTGTGGAATAAAGTATTTTTTCGACTATAAATGGTTGAATGCTAGACAAACAAGGTGGATGGAATTGGTTAGTGAATTTGATTTTCAAATCAAACATTAAAGGGAAAGAGAACAAAGTGGAAAATGCACTCAACCAGAGTGTGCAGACTACACACTTAGCAGCATCAAGTGTAGGAGAGTTTGACAGCATGTAGAGGATTAAAACCATCTTGCAAAGAGATGATCTCTTCAATCATGCGTGTTAAGAACCAAAGACTGAATACAAAAGCACCACAATGGATATACAGGAAAAATATGCAAAATCTCATTTATTACCATCAAACCCTTGAGGTAGGGCAACACCATACAATGGAACATATTATGGAATGGATCCTCTCATGTTCACTTGCCTCTTCAAGGGGGCATCCTCCTATTGAGCTACCGCTCCAAATACAATATTTCTCTTCATGTCTCATTACATTACTTGAACCCCTTTATATAGTGCTACCATCACCTAAGAACATTCTAGAGGAGGAATCTTCTAGAAGTAGAACCTTCTAAGAAGTCTTCTTACATTTATTATATCTAATTACCCATTTATTATATCTAACTACCATAGTGGGCCTTATTTAATAATATAGTGGACCTAGTCCACCTTACATTGAATGACCTCCACTATTATCACTATGGGCCCTCTGGGCCCTCCCACTACCCCTCTAGCTACCTTACATTCCATCCCCCTTATGAAAGCGTTGTCCTCAATGCTTGATGTACAACCATATACCAGGGTCCCATGGATAATTGTGGACCATAATGTTGAAGAAGACTGAAGAACCAAGGTCCCATGTAGAAAGGAAATCCACCATGCTGAAGTAGTCCAACCACCATTGTAAGTCTGGGTCCCATGTCCAAGTGCTCATGTGAACTCCGCGTGGAAGATTTTGGAACCCAATAACCAACTCCAATTGATGCTCTAAAGACTGACACCTATCATGTGGATTCAAATAAGAAGATCCATCCACATAGTGGAAAAGGGTCGTAGCAGAATCTAGAAGGAATAATACCACTGTAGAATATGTATACTAAACACTGGTAACTAGCTCCTGATGTGGAACATTGATGTTCTCTACAGAAGGTGGAGTAGATTCATCAAATCAAATATGAAAGTGGTTGTCATCCCAGAAATGACAACTATCCATATACCAATCATCACAATCGGCCTCAAAATCATACCAAGCATATATTTCTTGATTATATTCATCCCTGAGGCCCTCCGTAAGAAATACCTCCTGCATGTTATTTAATGAATCTTGAATACTACGAAAACTATCATTGAGGCCATTTGTGAGGTTGTCTGTGAGACCATGTACAAATGCATCCAATCTGTCATCCAATGTGTGAAACAATTGGGCTTTGAATAATTCAAGAATTTCTTTCAGGGTTTGAGAGGAAATAGCCATATGGGCACCCTATGAACTCTTTGATCCTACAACCGTCACGAAAAAACCCAAAAAATAGACCCAATAAGTTTCAGCAGAAAATCGCGGCTTTTTCTAGAAAAACCCTAAAAAATTGTTGAAGTTAAAATGCTCATAACTTCACTTCCCAGACTCCGTTTTGGCTGATTATTTTTTTTTAATTGGGTGAAATTGTGAAAGGAACTCAGATATGTAATTTATTTGAGCAAATTTAGCCTCCAAATTCTACAGAAATAAAAAAAATTCAAGTCGTCGTCTGCGGAAAAAATCCTGAAAATTTGCAGATTTTAAAACTTCAATATCTTGACTTCCCGGAATCTGTTTCGGACGATTTTTTTTTTCAAATTGGGTGTTTTTATGAGAGGAACTCAGATATACAACCCTTTTTCTACAAATTTTGCACATAAATATACCGAAAACTTTGAGAATGTCGCGGCCCTCTTTTTTCTGCTCCGAAAAACAAATCTGCAAAAATAAAAAATATTTGCCCACAATGTCTGCCCAAGGAAAGTGATCGGATACCACTTGTTAAGAACCAAAGATTGAATACAAAAGAACCACAATATATATACAAGAACAATATGCAAAACCTCATTTATTACCATCAAACCCTTGAGGTAGAGCAACACCATACAATGGATCCTATTATGGAAGGGATCCTCTCCTGATCACTTGCCTCTTCGAGGGGGCATCCTCCTATTGAGCTACCGCTCCAAATACAATATTTCTCTTCATGTCTCATTACATTACTTGAACCCCTTTATATAGTGCTACCATCACCTAAGAACATTCTAGAGGAGAAATCTTCTAGAAGTAGAACCTTCTAAGAAGTCCTCTTACATTTATTATATCTAATTACCCATTTATTATATCTAATTACCCATTTATTATATCTAACTACCATAGTGGGCCTTATTTAATAATATAGTGGACCTAGTCCACCTTACATTGAATTACCTCCACTATTATCGCTATGGGCCCCCCCACTACCCCTCTAGCTACCTTACAATGTGAAAGAAGGATTATACTAAGAACCCAAGGGGAGAAAATATGAGGGATATCATGTTACGAGGAAAAACTCTCTATGGCATGGGGTAAACCAAAATAGATGGAAATGACTTCATAAATCAACTCTAATCTCAAGTATTCTATATAAACAAATATGCTAACAAGACAAGATAAAGAGCCTACCTCGTCCACATGTCCGATGAAGTCCACCATTAAGCACTTGACTCAAAAAAATACACCTGCAACTTGTCCTCAACAACCAAGATTACTCAAGCATATGGTGATAATATATAAAGTTATCACATTCAATAGCATAATCCATCAATATTCATAGCAAATATTCCCATGGAATAACAATTCAAATATTTTCAAGACATTAATTGGACGAGAAAAGATTATTTCTATTAAAATGTAATCACCAAAAGTGTATGAATGAAAAACTTCCATGTCGGCATGGTTTGGTACCGAGAAACTAAGTCCCTTCCATATGGGCCTCCACCATTTCAATCCTCCACCAAAGGCAAGCTCATATAAGAGAGACAATGAGGTTCTCAATCAAGTAGGGAAGAGCTTGGGGGTTGAACAATGTGTTCATACTTAAAAGGATAAAGGGTTGTAGACTCAATATGAAGTGAATAATTTCTTTGGATTAACTTTGCTCTCAAAGTTGAATTCTTCTCCTCTTTTCTACAGCTTGGATATGGCCCATTTATATCCTTCAAATGGAACTGAAGGGCCGAGTCAAAACGTTTCTAGTATATGGAAGGTCAAGGATCATGGATCTCATGATGTGACATGGAAACCCGACACCATTTTTTAATTTTTGGGCACAAAACCCGATGTACGTGGGTTGTAATGGTGCAACCTGAATATAGGCATGTTGTATAATTGTTAGGGAACGTATATGTGGAAAAATATTAATTTTATCTCTGGGAACTGCAAAAAGGGACTTCAAGTCTGCATAGGGAAATGGAAAAAGAACTTTTGAGAAAATTTGCATAGGGTGAGGCAAATCTTGCTATAACATATCATATTTCAATTGATGATTTGTTATCATATAACAATA
Organism: Picea engelmannii; assembly: GCA_009831015.1. Taxonomy (NCBI): domain Eukaryota; kingdom Viridiplantae; phylum Streptophyta; class Pinopsida; order Pinales; family Pinaceae; genus Picea; species Picea engelmannii. Next base: position 77,934 of record ML794647.1, read on the forward strand.
GGATGTATGTTCTTAATTCAGGGGATCTGAGGCACCTAATCGTGGATGAGTTCCATAGGTGACCTTATGTAGGTTACCTTGGTTATCAAAAGATGGTAACAATAGTAAGGCAGTTGTATTGTTGTCCTGGAATGAATCAAGGCATCGTCGAATACATTGCTAAATATTTAGAATTGCAACAAGTGAAATTTGAGCACAGACATCCTACAGGTCTATTGCAACCTTTGCAAATCCCATAGTGGAAATGGGAGACAATATCCATGGATCTTATTACTAATCTACCAAATATAGTGAAGCAACATGACGCAATCATGGTTGTAGTAGATAAGTTGACCAAGGTATCCCGTTTTACTCCTATTAAGTCTACTTTTAAGGCCATATATGTTGCTAATGTTTTTATAAAATAAATTTTCATATTGTATGGTCTACCCAAGACCATAATCTCGACCAGAGATGCTAGTTTCACCTTGAGTTTTTGTAAAATCTTATTTGCAGGATTGGGAACACAATTGGTGTTTAATATGGCCTACCATCCTCAAACAAATGGTCAGACTGAAAGAGTGAACTGAGTGTTAGAATAAATGTTGAGGATGTATGTTATGCATCATCCCAAGCGGTCGGAAGAGTATCTACCCTTGGTAGAGTTTGCCTATAACAATGGTTATCATGAACCATTGAAGATGAGCCCATTTTAGGTTCTATATGGAAGGAATTGTAGAGTTTCAGTTAGTTGGGACAATCCAGTGGATAGAATCACACTTGGACCAGAACTACTAAACGAAATGGAGCAATAAATGAATAAGATAAGGAAGAATCTAAAGATAGCTCGGGATAGAAAAAAGATCTATGTAGATAGCAAGAGAACTAATAAAGAGTTCAAAGTGTGATATCATGTGTATCTCCGAGTGAATCCCAAGAGAAGTTCCCTGAGAATGGGAATGTGTGCTATGTTAGCACCCCCACTATTGTGGACCATTTGAAGTTATGGAAAGAGTGGGGCCAGTAGCATACAGACTTGCACTACCACCTATTGTTAAAGCTCATAACAAGTTCTATGTGTCTTAATTAAAGAAATATATTCATGACCCTAATCATGTTATTGATTGGACTATGATACAAGTGGAACCATAGGGATAATTCCAACCCAAACCTCAATGAATCTTGGAAAAGAGAGAAACATTGCTCTGGAACCAAGCCATCATGCAGGTCAAGGTGCAATGGAAGAAATTTGTAGCAGAAAAGGATACATGGGAATCGAAGATGCCATGAGGATGGCATAATTTTCTATATAATTGTATACACATGTTGTTTTAAACACTGAGGATGGTGTTTCTTTAAGGGGGAGGGGAATGTAACACCATGTTTTCCCCCATAGTTTTAATTATGCTTAAGACTCCATCTAGTTATGTTTAAGAAGCTTGTAATCATGTTTTGATTAATAAAAACATCAAGTTGTTGACTAAGGAGGGAAGAAGCCTTCATAGTTCTAGTCATGATATCACATGTGGAATTTATGAAGTGGACTGGTGAGGTGGAGTTGAGATGTTTAAGTGAAGAAAATAGTAAGATTTCTTAGAAAGCTAAAAAAAAAATCAAAAAATAAACGCACGCCTACCAGTATACTTAAACATGCATGGATCCATGTGACTAGTTATGGAAGATGGGATTGGTGGTTGAGGTAGTTAATACTGCTGACATATCGGATCACTTGAAGAGGGAAGGGTCAATTGAAAATATGAGACAAATACATTCCTTGGATTTCCCCTTCAAAATTTGGATCCCACTGGAGGTCGCTTCTGACAGAAGATATGGGAGTCTGAAGGATTGGCAAAGGAAGAGGCCAAAAGTGAAAAACATGACCAAGAAAAAAAGAATAGGGGCACGCGGAGATGAAAGAGGAGAGACGACGAACATGAGAGAGAGAGAGAGAGAGAGAGAGAGAGAGAGAGAGAGAGAGAGCATGCAACGCTAAGGAGAGAATACTCCGAGGAAGAGTCAGAGTAACGAGATCATGGACTAAGGGTGCAGCAGACAAAGACTTTTTTGGTGCAGATTGAAAAGAAGGAGAAAGTGGAGAGATTTCCTTGAGGAAAATAGGAATCTTCTCCAATTTGATGATGATCATCGTGGAAGAGAGAAGACCTAGATCCAGAGTGGAGAAATAAATGGTCGTAGCTTGATACTTACTAGACAGAAACCAATGTTGGTAATGTGAGGTCACCAAGAGAATGTATAATAGAGAAGGGACTCCCTTGTGCAGAGGAAATCCAATTGATAAACTACCTAATAAACTTGTGGAAGCCATGAGCTCAGTGGAAAGGGGGGAGGAGAGTAACCTTCTTGGACCGTTTGAACTTGAAGACCAGCTGAATCATTTCAATGTGATATTGTGTCTTGGCATGGGGGTGGCATACTATAGGAAGGCACTCTACAATATGGCCTAAGGTTGGGAGGAAAGGCATACTCTCTCAGTAAGTTGGTTGTTGATATCCTTCCTTAAATAGACAAGTGTCTAACTTGACTATCTAAAGAATGGTAAAGATATAATGTGTAGTTTATGGTTTATTTGGAAAATATGAATGCTAGTAAATGATTAATTTAACTCATGTGTGAAAAGGAAAGTGTGTGTTGTATTTACTATATAATTTGGTTAAGTCATGACATTAAGTCAATTCAGGATGGTATACACCCTTCAAAATCTTGCATCTTAAGAGGAAAGTTTGCAATATATGGACAAGGTCTTCATTCCAAAAGAGAAAGGAGTACCCTAGTATTTGGAGAGTCCCAAAATAGGGTCAAGAGTCTTAATCCCTATGAGAAGTCACCTATTTTAGGTGGAAAGCTTGCAGGACATGCAATATTTCATCCAATTTCCTAAAGGAATACTTTAACCAATTTAAACCCAGAATTACAAAGCTCTTAAAAGTTTGGTAGAACCTTAGAAAGACCAAAGAAAGGACCTTGACTTGTTTAAGTATGAAATATGACTATTACCCTAGAAGAAACCATTGTTTTATGGTGGGTGGATTCACATTTGTTGATTTGGAGAAGTGGGTAGTTCCCGACCGTTGGTTAGATGGCACCACTTTGGAGTGACTAAAAAAGGTTGCATTGGAACTCGAATGGGAGAGCCTCGAGTCGACGAGGACCATCAATATATTAGAGGGAAACCAGGGAGAATTTTGCATTGTTGGATCCGATACATATATTTTCAGAGGAAGGGATGTCGAAGGTCCGAAAGAAGAAACGAGAGAAGAGTCCAACAATAGGAAATTTTAGGACCGTAGATCCATCATGAGGAGATTAGTGAGATCCTAGTTGTCGATTCCGGCAGGAGTCGCTCTGAGGAGGAGGAATTTAAAACATGATAAAAAAAACATCTTAACCCTGAGAAGCACAGTGATCGAAGGATCAGATGAATGAAGATCATTCGATCTATCAGAGATGTGCATGGTTAGAGTGAGCCACTTAGAGTAGTTCATGGAGCTAGAGCGAAGACGCTCTAAGGGGAAGGGACACCAAAAATGGAGGATTGTTGATTTGTATGGTGAGTGAGGTTTAATTGCATCCTCATGTTGTGTGGGCCCCATTTGTTTGTATGTTGAATGGACGCTCAAGACGGAAGTAGCCATCGAGTGGATGTGTATTCCGACATAATCGTAGTCATTAGAACCCTAGGCACAAGGACCATTAGATCTCAGTGGATGATTCGTCGGGATATTTCAATCGGAAGGGAGACCAATCTAGGTGGTTGGGTATTCTGACGGGAACAAGTCTAAATAGCCACCAATCATTGATTTGAGGGCGATAAGTAAATCAGACTGTCCAACTGAGGGTGTTTAGGAACCTGGATACTTCAGTAAGATAAGTAGGGACACATCTATTAGAATTGATAAGAGTTAACTTAGTTTAAATTGTGATAAGGGAATTCCTCACTTAAACCATTTGGTGAAACCTATAGTGTGTCATCAGAGGAAGAGGAAAGTCGACATCCCACCAGCCTAAGTAATATTTAGGGGGTCGGGTGTCTTACAGATGATACCATGTTGCTTCACTATTCTAGGAAGCTTGGTAATAAATTCTATTATCACAACTTCCCATTTCCACCCAGGAATGGGAAATGGTTGCATCAATCCAGCTGGATGTCTATGCTCTTCCTTTACCTTCTAACATTCTATATATCTATTTATATTATCAACCACCTCTTTTTTCATGCCTGGCCAAAAGTATTGGGTCTTTACAGTTGTAATTGTTTTCTGGTATCCTGGGTGCCGAGCATAAGGCACATAATGCATTTATCTCAACACTATATTTTTCATCTCTTGAAATTTATGCACATATACCTTGCCCCTATACATCAGGATTCCATCCTCTCTCAGCTCATAATCTTTAATTTTATGCTAAAAATTACCTTGTTGTAATGTTTCTTTTGTTTGCAAATAATGCTGATATGATTTTGCAGGCTCCAAAATACTATCTTTTAAATCATATTTGTACATGCTAATGGTTGTAGCATGCATCTCATGCACTCTCCTATTGATTGCATCAACCACCTCATTTTCTTTGCCTTTGATATGTTTTATATCAAAGTCGCACTCAATGAGAAATTCTAGCCATCTAATTTGTCTAGCATTCAAAGTTGGTTGTCCAAACAAGTATTTCAGACCACTGTGGTATGTACTCATCTCAAATATTTTTCCCATAAGAAAACTCATCCACATATTTAAGGCGTGAAATATGGATACCAATTGTAAATCATGTGGGGCATAGTGTCTCTCATATTCTTTCAACTTCCTTGACTCAAAGCATATCACATGCCCATTTTGGGTAAGGACTCCACCAAGCCCTTCCTTGCATGCATCAGTGCACACAATAAAATTCTCATTTGGATCAGAAATCTTCAAGATTGGTGCACTTGTCAATAAATTCTTCAAGCATTGAAAATTTTCTTCACATGTAGAGGTCCATTTGAACTTCACACCCTTCTTTTTCAAAGAAGTGATTGGATGTGCAATCCTTGAAATGCCTTCAATAAATATTCTATAATAACTTGCAAGTCTCATGAACGATCTCACCTTTGAGACACTCTTTGGTGTTGGTCATCCTCTAATGTATTATATCTTCTTAGGGTCAATTGTTATCCGTTACTTTGAAATAATATGGCTCAAATAATATATCTTCCTCTGATAAAATGAGCACTTTCTCAGCTTGGCATATAGCTAATGCTTCATCAATACCTATAGCACCATCCTCAAGTGTTTCTCATTCTCTTCTTCGGAATTAGAGTAGATAAGTATGTCATCCAAGAAGATAATTTCAAACTTATCCAAGTAATTTCCGGAAATACCATTCATCAAACACATGAAGACAGTCAGTGCATTTGACAACCCAAATGGCACCACTACAAACTCATAATGGCCATACCTTGTTCTAAATCTTGTCTTGCTGAAATATTCTTCTTTCATCATCACTTGATGGTATCCTGACCTCGGGTCAATCTTGGAAAATATATTTGCATCTTTTAGGTGATCAAAAAGATCATCTATCATTGTCAAATGATACTTGTTATTTATGGTAACTTTGTTCAACTGCCTGAAATCAATGCACAACCTTAAGGTTCCATCCTTCTTCTTTGCAAATATCATTGGGGCACCACAAGGTGATACACTTGGACATATATACCCCTTCTTCAAAATTTATTCAAGCTACATTTTCAATTCTTACAACTCTAGTGTGCTCATCCTATAAGAAGTTTTGGACACTGGGGCAGCTTCAAGCATCAAATTAATGCAGAAATATATATTTCTCTTTGTTGGCAACCTCGATACCTCTCTAAATACATCATCATAATCTTGCAAGATGGGATGATCTTTAATACTTGGAAATTTATACTTATTTGTCTCTTCCATATGGGCTACATAAATTTAGCATCGTTTCCTGATGCTTATTTTCAGTTACAAGGCTAGAATTTATCTAATAGATATTTCCCTTGGTATACCCTGAATTATTCTCAAGTTCCATTTTTCATCCAAGCAAGTGAATGCCTTGTTGTAGCAATCCAGGACAACATGTTGCTTATCCAACCAATCCATACCAATTAGGTAATAATATGAACCCAAAGGTATGGTATTCAAATATTCCTTTGTGTTCAGTCCATTCATGTCCATTGGAAAATTCTTGACCAACTCATTGATTCTTCTTTTAGCTCGTGTGTCTAGTTGAACCAACTAGGATTTCCCATGTTTTCTTCTTTACAAATGAAATTTCTCAACAATATTAGGATCTATGTAACTATGGATAGCTCCATAATCAATTAAAATGACTATGGGTTGATTATCATTCTTACCTTCTACTTCAATCGTATGAGATTAATATTTTGCTTGCTTGGTGTCCAAGGATACTTAAATCCTTGGCATACTTATACCTATGTATTCAACTGTATCATATTGGTGTACATTGTGAATAGTCCTCATTTTTTCTACTTCGTGAGGGAAATCTCTATACATATGGTCTCCCTCACATCCCCAACATTTTATGGGTTGTTGGCATGGCCTTTTTCCCAATGATTCTGTCATTTTTGGTTCATTTTGAGCTCGTTGTCCCTAAGAATTATTTTTGAAGAATGGTGCCTTATACCCTTTATTTCTTTTCTCCATCTTACCTTTCTTCTTGTCAATTGAAGCTCTCTGAAAAGTTGATCCTCCTTTATGTTGATCATAAAGGCACTTGGCTCTCCTTATTGCTTCCTCCAATGTTTTGGGATCATCATATTGTATCTTATCACTGAATATCAAAGGTATCCCACTCAGAATTCTTTGATTATTGACCTGCTCATCCTTGATGAAGTCGACATACCTCAACAACTCTACAAATCTCCTCTCATACTCATACATGGTCATGTTCCCAAGCTTGAGTTCAAAGAACTCCTTCAGCTTCCCATCATAATAATGCTTGGACAAGTATTTCTTCTAAAAATACTTTCCGAACTACCTCCAAGTGATATTCTTCTCATCAATATGTTGGACTCACATGAGTTGGTCCCACCACATTGATGTTTTTCCCTTTAGCTGGTAAATTGTAATTCTAGCTTATGGATGTGAGGAATAATTGTGCAGTTGGGAGTATTTCCTCATTCCCAACAACCAAGCCTCTACATCTTCATATTTCTTATGTTCATCGTCAAATGTAGGAGGCTTAATCTTATTTAACTCTCCCTAAAATTCATCTACTCCAGAACTCCTTCTCTGATGTCTGACAAGGGACAAACTTGGGCTACTTTATGACTCTAAAAAAGCATGAGCTTTAGTAGTTGATTTCCTAGGTGATTGATGATGATGATGATGATGATGATGTTTACTATCACTTCTAGAGTGCCTAGAAATCTTATCATCTTCTCTTTGGGCATGATTTTTGTGCTCTTTTTATTTCCTTGAATCGGATTCTTTATCCATCCTCCTCTACTACATGTTCAAGCTTTGCAATAGTTGAGTATTGATGTTGTTCTACTCCTCCTAAGTTCTCATAATTCTCTCATTTTCTTCTCTATAGTTTCACACATATCTCTACAGGGTTCTCATTGTCTCTACTAAATCTATATTTTATTCTTTTCCTTCTCTCTACCCATTTGACTCAGTCTGTGCACTACCCAAGCTGACATACAACCCTTTGACTTCCTCCTCATGGTTGTAAGTTATCTTTGCATCCTCCATGTATCTCATTCCAATTATGAGTTTACCCTACTCTATCAGTACCCTTATGTTTGCAAAATGTTCATGCAACACAATTTGTTCGACAAAAACAATAATTCAAAATTTCTAGAAAATTATGCACAATTCTTCCCTTTAAGTGCACCAGAAATATTCCTTCCAATTGCTTGTGAATTTTACTGCTCAATTAACATTTTTGAGTGCATGCGTATATTATTCTATCCAATATTTTTCCAATGAGTACTCTCTTGCTCAAATCTGAGCTCTGAGCAGGAAGTTATAGTTATTTGAATATTGCTAATTTACCCTTTTTGTGCACTTTTCTTCCATGTGAAATTAATCCCAGACACCAACTTATGCCAGTTGTATAAGTAAAGATGTCAAGAACCATGGAAAATTTTGTAGGATACATAGATAAAAATGATGATAGGGAATTCATAACAAATCTCATATTTTCAATTTGATGCTCCAATAAAATAATGCAACAATATGGAAATGACAACTTTGTCCCTTTTCACCCCCTTTTCCAGACTTAGATTTTTTTAGCCAAACAGGCTACCTTTCAAACTATGCCATTCTGGAAAAAGATTTACTAAATCAATTTTTTATGGCTTGATGAGTATACAAAATGACGAGTAAATGAATTTTCCATTTTTGAGATCTATGGTCACTTTTCCTCCTCTGAAATCCAAAAATCCCCAAAAAGTGGACTGGAATAGTGGGATTTGGCATGTTTCATCATCCCCATTCCAAACCCCTTATATTTTATCAAATTCCTTCATTGGGTATTTTCATGTCTGCTTTTTTAACTCTCTCTAAAAATTACAGCTTAATCTGGATCTCAATTACTAAACTGGACCTAGATCTTTAAAACCATTGTTTTGAACTTTCTGGAAAATTCAAGCAAAAATGGTGCCAGTGGCCCTCATAATCACTTATGTAGATCTCCTAACTGTGGAAAAAAACCCATAAATTTTATCTCTATCTAAGTTTTTTTTCTCCAGTTATGACCAAAATAAGAAAATGGCTCTGTATTTTTAAAGTGTAGGCAACTTTTGCCTATGTGGCATCCTTGTTGGCATGGTTGTTGATGTGGCCTTGTGGGTCCACATGGCACCCTGAGGTGATGCCATACAATCCTCTTGTCCACCTTGGCCTTTCCCCATTATCCTCCATCACCTTCCTCCTTCTCGTCACCCTTCTTCTCTTTCCTCTTTCTTCCTTTTGTCCTCCCTCTTCTCTCTTCTTCTTTCTATTTATTTTATTTTATTTTACCTTCCAAGCCCCACCATACCCAACTTCCCACGTGGTATCATATTTGACCATGGATGGGATAGGGTACCACTTCCTCTACCATCCATCCACTTGGTTCCCCTTCATTGGCCGCGGGGATGGGAAAGTCCCATCTCGCACCCTTTTTTCTAGAGCTCACACAACTTGCATGCCCCTCAAATCTAACAATAGAAATTGGAGTAGATCGATGGTCCACAACAATTTCATAGGTTCAAGGTGCTTTGGATTTATCGGTACTCCAACCTGTGATTCCATAAATCACCCAGGGTATATGTTTCACACTCTCATCCATTTTGTGGGTTTCACAAACTTTTGTAAACAGTTCACCCCAACCCTTGAAACCACCAATGGTATTATCTATCTTGTCGCTCGTCGCCCTGCCAAAGTGGTCTGCCACCCTGCCATTGGGGCCTACCACCATGGAAATCCACATTGCACTACCATGTCACCTAACACGTGGTCTCCATGTCATCACTAACGTCATTGTACGGAAAACCCCCAAATTTTCCAAAATTTTGAATTTTCCAAAAATGCCCAAATTTAAAATTTATTTCTTGGCCACCATGGAAGATTTGTAATTAGATTTTTATGGCTAATTTTGGCCCTTTTCATGTTAGTTCGACCACTGCACTATAAATTCGACACTCTTGTGTTGAATTCTCAATGAATGTCACTGTAGAAATCGGGGCTTTTTCCTAATTTCACCATAGTTGCTCGGAAAATCCCAAATTCGGCCCATTCCAAGCCTAAAAACGTTCATATATAGATTAAAATTAATGATTTTAACCCCTGAGCTCAATTTTCCCAAAATTACAAACAATTTCCCAGAACTTTTCCTAGAAAATTTGATAAACACATTGCACACATCCTCTAAACTTTAAATATGAAATTCCAGCCTATGCATGTTGTTTCTCGCTCATGCAGGCTTAGTGTTGAACCTGTGGATCTAATACCACATTGTAACACACCCCATACTCAGTTCTAGGTGTATGTCACTAAAACCCGACTTCTGTCAAAAACTAAATTTTTTAATTTAGCCCTAGGCCACAAGACAGGGTCACATGGAGAAGGCTTAAGGGAGGGAGCCAAGAATCTTAGCCCTATTTCAGGTTTCAAGGATTAAAGGAACAAGGGTTCCTTGCAACAGGAATCCTGAAATCCGAGTTCTGGTAGCACCATTTGGTGTTAGCACGTGGTCACGAAGGTGGTCACATGGAGTAGGGAAAAAGGGGAGCCAAAGAGCTCGTTAACCCCATTTCGAGTTTCAGCGTTTCAAAGGACAGGGAGTCGAGGAGAGCTCGAACAAAGGAATTCTGAAAGGCGAAAGTCAAGAGTGCCTTTTGGTAAGGCATGTGGTCATAACCATCGATCAGATGGAGGAGGATAATGGAAGAGCTAGCCTATGCTAGGCCCCCATAGGAATTCAGGGATTCTGTCCCTCGAAAAAAAGGGCGAAAAAATTATTTTTCCATAGTGGGTGTGTGACAAAATGGTATCAGAGCATGGTTATAACACTTGGCCTGCTTGGGCTCATGCGCAAGTCACAAAAAGAGATATCATTATCTGCATTACTCTTTAAGGAGAAGGACTGCAGAATTGAACCTGTGATTTTAGGAATTCTTGTTGAATTTCAACAGAGGAATTTCTTTAGGCCCTTTGTTAAAATGGTAACTACTCTTATCGGAGTAGGGATATGCTAATTAACAATGATAATAAATATTGAATATGAATATTTGAAGATAGCAGGGAAATTTTGTATGCCGAGTGTGCAAATAGAGCGTAAGGAGTGTGTATAGAAACAAGCTTGTGTTAAAGTTTGAAAGCTCCGAAGGTTTAACGTAGAGGTTGATTCCAAAAGAGTTGATGCCAAGTTCATGGTTGGAAGTCATTGAAAATCTGAACGGATGGTGGAATTATCAGAGGGAGGAATACCAAAATTCCATGAATTGTTAGATCTAGTAGATCAGCGGAGAAGATAAGGTTGATAACCTCTCATCACTCACAAACTCAGGAGGAATAGTATCCGTTAGATTGGAATCAACGAGAGTCGTTGATCTAGAGCTTCGAGGTTTCAGCTATTGGGAAAATAGAAGTAAAGACTTTTCCAAAGTCACGCAAGGTAAATCACCGATTTAATCAGGGTCGTTGGTTAGCGAATGACCTGAACCGTAGATCCGATGTAATCGGATCTTCGGGAGTCATAGGTTTAGAAGTCAACGGGTAGAGTTTTGAGAGATCACATGCCACGAAATCCCGACATCCAACCTGATTCGTTGGATCAAGACAGGCAGTGGATCGTTGATCTAACGCATACACATTTTGGGGATTCAAAATCGAGAGTTAGGAGGTGAAGACTCCGCCAGAATCCCAAAAGGTGGAAAGTTGGGATTTGATCAGGATCGTTGATTAGCAGAGAGATTTGTACTGTGGGATCCGAGTTTCCAGACCCTCGTGGATCAAAAGTTTGGCAAACAGTGGACCATTGTCCACGGATTCGCCGAAACACGAGATCCCGATGTGTGTCTAGGATTTGACCCCAGGTTCCAAGCGAAGGGTCATGTGGATAAAAAAGCCAAGAAAACCTTAGCCTCGGTCTTTCGAGTTTTTGGATTTCGAGGATCAAGGGACCAGAGTTCCTTGCAACAGGAATCCCGAAATTGTGAAATGTGAAGCACCTTTTAGTTCGGATTGTGGTCACCACCGATGGTCGTGTGAAGAGGAGGCGTGAGCTACTATGATGAATACTTAATCGCGTGTGTATGCTTGAGTTTATGGGTTTAAATCATTATGAATATTCTTGATATGAAGCCTAATATCGATACTAGTTAGATACGAATGATATCAAGTGTGTGACAGATGCACATGTATGATGTAAGAGTATAAGTATACTATAGGCCCAATATGATTGCCCTGGTGAGTGAAACGTGAGGCAAGCATTGCACTTGCCAAGATTGAGTGAATACTATGAATGCATAGCTGGATCCATTCTGGGGAGTCATGAAAGTTATGTTCCAAATAGCAGTCTGAGGGGAATGTATTCCATCTCCTCAGGAAATACAAATATAATTAGATAAAAAGTAAACAAGAAAAGATGCTCTCTTGTCATAATAATAGACAAATGATTACACCTTTGAGCATCACATGAGAAGGATTGTGAACGATCCTGAGTTGACTGATCTTAACAGTAAAGATGCATGTGGATTGTAAAATATACCTATGGCAACTACACACAGGCTTACGATTATTAGTATAGCTAAGTACATCGTGGATAAAAGTTAGCAAAAACCTAGAACATGTGTGGATGCATAATCTGGAATGCATGTCAGAAATGTATGTCTATGTCCCTTAAAGAATGCTTATTAACAAGCTAAAGCTGATTTGAACTTGTGACCATCACAAATAGTGATGGATGTACAATAAGGAAGTTGCATGCTAAAGGAATTCCCTGTGAAGAAACTGTGTAAGGACTCTATCAAAAGAACAGAGTCACAACCCTAATAATTGTTGAAGGTTGGACAATGGGCTGCAAAGCCTGTCTATATATAAGAATCTTGGATTACATTTTTAAAGTATCATGTAATTAATAGAAGACTAACAACTGAATGTGACCATTCTGATAACTTAATGGTAATGTGCAGGATGTACAGGTTCATGGTCCACTATGAACAAAAATTTTGTTGTTAAAGCATGTTGTTGTATTCCAAAAAAAAAAAAAAAAAAGGTTAGGGTGAGACCTAACCAAGGCTGCTCAGAAAAAAAGCAGGAAGACCACAATAAGGAGTAAATTGCATATGTAAAAGGGGGAGAAAAGGAGGAACACTTTCCTCACCCTAAGAACCCTAAATTGTTTAACAGAGATGTAGGATTAAAAGAACCATCGTGGAAACCAGTATAGTTGCTAAAAGGAAAGTAAACCACCTAAGTATGATTAAATGAATAAATGAGTGCGTTTAACTACTTAGTCTTGGTTGAGTCCATGATTAATAAAAGGCAGTGAGACCTTAGAGATAACTCGGCTAGGCTGAAAAGACCTAGGCAATGTAGAAAGAATTTGAAGAAGGGGAGAGCCCTCAATTCTTTCCTTGCTGTGTAATATGTTTTCTATGGGATGAGAAAGCTAGTACATTGATGAACGAAAATGTTTTGACACCATAGTGATGAAGGTTGTAATATTGTGAAAACGATTGAGAACATTTGTGTTGCACTCATGAAAACATTAAGGATAGTGTGATGAAGTACATACATATATGTTGGTGTTAGAAAAACAGGATCGCGGAGCAATAAAATAAAACAAATGCAGAAACAAAACACAGAAGACACACAATACAAGAGAAACACAGATTTATGTGGTTCACCCAGTGTGGGCTACGTCCACCAGAGAAATTGCCAGGTCCTTCCTTTATTATTATCCAACAAATGAAGGGATACAACCTACAGCAAAACCCATTGTAACTTCCTCTTCTTTCTCTCACAGTCTCCTCTCTCAGAATACAATATTCACCATCAATCATAGCCGCGATAAATTTCCCTCATAAAAGAGGGTTGCCTTCTAGGGAAAAAAAACCCTAACATAATCTCTACCGTTAGATCTGCGACCTTATAATGAATGGTCCAGATTTACAATGAAATTACAATATACTTTTATAAGGCAATTTTTGCTTCAGGGGCTTCGCCCCCGAACCCCCGCTGGGGGCCCGCT
>ML794647.1:106106-118050 GCA_009831015.1 Picea engelmannii
TATCAAGCTTTAACAAAGGAATTTGTGGAGGAGTTTTACCATGTCCCTTTGGAGAATTTGGAAGAGGTCTTGAATTGGTAGAAGAAGAGGAAGATGGAGGTGAGGGTGGTGGAGAAGCACCATTCCCTCCATTTCCATTTGGATTTTTATCACCACTGTCTCCCTTGTGCTTTGAAGGGTTGGGGCCTTCACCTTGCAACCTTGTATTCCTTTCTTCAATCAAGACTTTCATCATTTCTCTCATTTCCATGAAAGCCTTTCTGAGATCTTCATCTTATGTAGGAATATGTTCATGTTTGTCTTCATGAGCCATACTTGGTGAATGCCTTCTTGAAGCTTGAGGTGATGATATAATCTTTCTTCTTGAAGGATGAGAACTTGGCTCTACAAGTTGACCTTCTCCTCTTGTGAGTTTCAACCTTGTGAGCATCAGAAAACAAAACACTTGCAAATAATCAAGCCTTCAAAAACCTAAGCTTTGATACCAACTTGATCTAAAAATGATAAAGACTTGTATTCTTGAAAATATTTGCAAGGTTTAATTCAAGTGTTCTTATGAAAATGGATCAATTTTGCAAAACACAACTTTTATAGAAATTACACATTCAAGATGCATATAATCAGCAGCAAATAATAGTGAACAGAAAACACATAACACAGCAAATGATAAAGGAGTTCACCCCTCTCTTGGGCTACATATCCTAGTCCAACTTCCAATGGATCTTTTGTATTATTTTCTCAAAATGATAAAATATGTGCTTTACAATGCTCAAAATGCCAAATAGATGGCTCCAATGGCTTCAGAACGTCCAAAAACCCCTAGCTGGGCTTTTTCGACAACTTGTTTGGCCAAAAATTGAAGAAAATAGGCTTCCTGGAAGTTCCCCTTCAAATTTGTTGTCTCTGGATCACCAAAATGCACCTCTGCCTCCTCAACCTAGCCCCGACACGCATATTTGTGTTAAAACCTAGCACCAGACGCAACCGCAAAACGGTGCGAACTGTAGGACGGTTAGGGCGCGCCTAGCCCCTAACCGCCAAGTCTGTGACCACGCGCATATACAAAAAGGGGTCAAGTTTTAAAACATATGGTAATGGGGTCAGAGCGCGTGCACGCCAATGGTTACATAGATATATATATGACCGGGGGCCGGGGCTTAGCACCGGCCCGGACCATGCCCCATTTCAAAACATTTGAAACTTAAATAAATTAAATCCCATATGTATATTAAGAACCATAGGTGGGCGCGCTAGTTGGGTGGCCCTTCCCAAAGCTCTTCCCCTTGCCCAGAGGCCGCGGGGTCGAGTCCTGCTAACTACATATGTTTTAGATCATTGTTCAGTTGACACGTGGCAGCCATTGATTGGGCCACGTGTCACCATTCCATTCACCACAAACATTCCACGTGTCATACGCCAATTCATCCACACAAATGCAAACTAACACCTGCCACGTGTCGTATGGCCCTGCCACGTCAGCATCCGTACGGATTGTACGGACTGTACAGTCAGCACACATTTTTTTTGCCTGTTTGACGATTTGAACAGAACGTGATATCTCTCACATCCGACGTCCGTTTGAACCCAAACGAGTTGCATTGGGTTCGTGACAACGAGGCCTATGCACCCATTCGATTTGAAGTGATTCCGAGCACTTTGAATTTTGAGTAAAATTTGATCCCTGTATCAATGAGGAATGCATGTGAACATGTAAGGGGGGACTTATTGTTCAATGGTTGGTTGTTTATGGTAATTGTAGAGATGCAAGAAGAATATGAGAGAGAAACTAGATCAAGATCAGATTCTTTGGTATTTAGTTCAAGCTTAATTGAGTCTCTGCACAGGCTACAACCCTCCATGTATCTGAATGTTTATTTGTGATTAATGAATGAAGGTATGGGGCCCGAGTTGATACTTCCTATCATGTACCCTATTATGAATGAATGATTTCTATATGTGTTAGCATGTGAATTACTTATATGAATGTTGATATGAATGAAAAGAATCTAATGTGCAGCTCTTAGTTAAGTGTTTCATGTCTATATTATTTATGCATGCTATGCATAAACATTCGGTCTTTGTGATCCTCATGGCATCTCGGACGAGACCTTATTCAGTCCTTGAATATTGAATATGTTGACGCCTATGGGGTATTTTTCGGTAAAGCCTTTCGAACCTTGGGTCTGAAACCCCAAGCCAATAGGGGACACCTCTTCTTGAGCCCTCTTGATGGCCTAAAAAAACCAGATGCTAAACCTAAAATGAAGATTGCAAAAAACATTGTGAACAAACAACTCATACTCCAATTAACAAAGTGAACATGAAACCCCAAACAAATCAACATAAGTCTCAGATATAAACAATGAACCAGATCATAAGCTTTAGATAAATCTAACTACACCACCATAGTAGAACTTCTTTGTCTTTATATAGTGCATTCTCTCTTGAGTGACACCAATTGCCTCATGGATTTTCCTCTCGTTGAAAAATCCAAACTTTCTCTAGAAATTGACTAGGAAATAAGATTCTTAACCCTCATGGCTAAGATCTTGTATATATAATTTCATAATAAAATAGGCATGTACTCATCAAATGAAATTGTATTCTCTTTCTTTGGGATAAGTGCAATAAATGTGGAATTGCAAGTTGTCAACACATTCCCATAGTTCCTTTATTCCTTTATTCCTTTATTACTCTTAAAATAAAATATTTTATCACTTTATAACAACCCAAGAAGAATTCAACTATCCATCCATTGGGTCAAGGACTTTTTTCCCTCTAAACGCTATGCAACAACACTTGTATTTATTCTTTGAGACTGCCTCCAATGATCTCTCATTATATTCCCCTTCCACAAAGTTTGGGAAGAACAATTTCATCTTAACTACCTATTCAATGGTTTCCCTTTTTTCCTCGTAAATTCATACAAAGTATTCCACTCCCATTTGAGCAATATCCTTAAAACTATGAGTTGAAGAACCTTCTTCTCTTTCGCACTTCCTAGATTTATATGTTTCCTATAATTTGTGTGGTGATGAAAGTACTTCTTATTCTCATCATGCTTTGATAACTGCAATGATCTACTTTGAAGCTTTCAGGTATTCTCTATATATGTTGTCAAATTCGTCTTTTTTTGTTCTACTTCCCTAATCTAGGCTTTGTAGGATTCATTTGGATAGCCTAAAATCTCACAAGAGTATAGTTCTTCAATTTTTCTCTCAACATAAACAATCTCTTCTCATCCTTTATCCTTCTCTAATGATCTTGTTGTTCTTGAGTTTG
Source organism: Picea engelmannii (assembly GCA_009831015.1). NCBI lineage: Eukaryota > Viridiplantae > Streptophyta > Pinopsida > Pinales > Pinaceae > Picea > Picea engelmannii. Next base: position 109,389 of record ML794647.1, read on the forward strand.
TACTTAAGGCTCAAAAAGTACAGTGTCAAGGCACCCGAAAGTAGGTGAATGATGGGTAAGAGGGTAACGTCAACCTTCGGTATAAGAAACTAAGGAAGATTTCTACATTCGCGTCGTCTAACTTCCAACTGTTCCTGAGTAGTTATATCTTGTTCAATGGCTGCCCATGAACGTTCAAGCTCCTCCCGGTTATTAGCAGTTTTCGGGATTATGTCAAAAAGGTTTAAAGCAATATGTGTTTGATTCGATAGTCCGGGTTCGATATTAAGCTGTGCTGTTGCAGGGACAGTCATGGGGGAACATTAAGAGTAGGAAAGGATTCAAAGAGAGATTAAATGTTGTCTCGATTTGGTCGAAATAAAGAGAATTTTACGTTTTTATGAATAAAATAGAAATGCAAATTGAAGGCTCTTTCCCGTAACTGTATTATATTTTAATATAAAGGTGTGATGTGAAAGAGAAACATTTAGCTGCATATAACGTAAGGTTCCTGTCAAAGAGAAAACTCACATATAAACAGAAGAGGAAATTAGTAAGAAAATAACTGACATAGCAAAGAATATATGTAGAATTCTGAAAGTGCAGATTGGTCTTACACCCACTGATAGCTGGTGCAGAGGAAAGACAATAAACAAATACAGAAAACCAGAATCCTTTTGTTATAGTAGTGGTCGTACGAAAGTATAACAAAGCACATCAATTATGAATAATGGAATGAAATGAAACATGAAATACGAAGAAACAAATTTGTAACACAGTCTTGACGAAATCGAGAATCTCCAGATTTGCTTATATTAACTTCTCAAATGAAAAAACTCTATTACAATCGACACCAAAAAGGTCCAGCCCTGTTTATTTATTTCTGTGATATATTTATACAATTTTACAGATCAGTTAGAATCTCAATGGTTATACAAATTCAGTTACAACTGAGAGGAGCGAAATCACTCTCTTTCTCCTACTCTATTTTTACTTGGTGCTAGGTGCTCGTCTTTGCGCGGATTCGGTGCAGGTGATATATCTTTCCACAAACTGAGATACGATCTATGAAGGTTCCATTTGACAGCTGGCCTCGACGAAATAACATTCTCGGGCTAACTACTACAGCTTGTCCCCCATTTGTGCATCGACGATGTCGAGGGCACTTAATTGCACGCTGGACTGGATCAAATGCTCATCAATTCGGGCCATGTCTATCATATTTATCTGAGAGATATCGACCGAATCTCTCACATCCTTTTCCTTTAGATCACGTGATATATGTTCCACATTTATTTACATCAATGTTTCTGCATCGCCTCGGATGTCAATATCCAACAGCTCACCATCTATGGAGTTAAAAGCTTCTTCTAAAGAGTGGGTTACCTTTTGGACTTGTTCCTTTCCCAGGGAAATGTTATGCTCCCAATCTTTCAATAAAATATTACCTTTGGTTTGTTCAGAGATGTCAAGCCCAGGAGCGCCTACCAAAAACCTGTTATTTGTAGTGATTACCGCGTCCTAGAAAGCAACTCGAGCCACTTCGGCCTCCCTCTCCCTGGCAGCCAGGTTCTTGGACACCTGATTCACTAACAGACAGTTCTCCCAGATCTCTCCTATCCTGGCAAGCAAATTCTATTGTGCCGAAAAGATTTTTCTCTGAATCTCACTGGCTCGAGATTTAAATAATCCGATGTCTATTTCTCTGCTCTCGGCGATTTCTGCCCGAGCCTGCAATTGTTCAATCAGATTTCTCTGTTGACTCGCCTGCGCTCTACCATCTCGGACCACCAACTGTGCTTGCTCAAGCTTGGTCTTGAGCATCTCTATTTTGTTTTTGTCAGCCACTCTGGCCTGTTCTATCTCCATGCTAGCTTGACCTCTAGCATTCTCTGCGGCTGTAGCCAATCTAGCCTCGAGGGTCCTGATTAAGTGATTTTTTCTTTTTAGTTGGTTATTCAAAAGCCCAACTGAGAATTGATTTGCTGAAGCATATGCCCCCAACGTTCCTGCGATTTCAGTGGTGAGTTGGTCACTTTTATTATTTTTTCCATCGGTCATGATTTTATATTTTTTCGCAGTGGACTCTCCTTCTTGATAGAACTCTCTTTTCATGACCGCCTTCCTCTTTTTATCAAAAAAGAACTCATTTGGAGGGAGTTCCTCTGATATTATGGGCCTCAGTTCTTCATTAAATATCCACCCATCCTCGACATTTCCCTGTGCCGACTGCAAGGGTGTGACTGAGGTGATGGGATCTCCTATTTGTTTTGTCGAATCCTTTGGAGTACTGACGAGATTCTGCTTCTTTGGCGTACCTAGAGCCTCTGTTTCAGTCTCCGGTTTTTGTTCACCTGATGGGCCTGGAGTTTTTACTTCAGCCTCCAAACTCTATTCCCTTGGCAGGTCCGGAGTCTTCTCTTCTGCTTCGGGATTCTTCATTTGTTTGCCTTCCTGGTGTTTTCCAAGGTTAGAAATTACGTCCTCAGAATCTTCAGCATCCTTCTGTTTTGTCTCGGAAGCAGCCGAACCTCCCAAAACAGCAGGGAGACATCTTCGTCTATGTTCCTGGAATTTTAATACTAATGTTGTGTCTTCGGGTGCTAATGATTGGATCCGGGCTAGCACTTCTTCATAAGATCTCGCCCCTTGGAAAACGTCGTCCGAGGGTGAATTTTCATGCTCAAATCTCTTGAGCCCGCAATGAGCCAAATGGTTGATCACAATCCTCTGTGGATCATGTTTCTTAATTTCAATGGAGACCAAACTTAGGTCCTCCAGGGCAGGAGCCTCGGCTTTGGCATGCCCAAAATCTAATAAAGAATAGGAATTAAGTCGAATGGGAAAAGAAGGCCATACCTTCTTTGAGTAACCCTTGAGTTCTTTGCTCACTCCTCCAATTACCATTTGTCAGGTGACCTCTCGACAAGCCAACTTGTCAGGGATGAATAAGGGCAGCGCATGAGGGGAAACAGAAGCCCCGAAGTCTTTGAAATATGAAAACTCTACATCCACATACCAATCCGCTAGGTCACTCAGACCTGTTGCAATGCTGTCCGAGAAGAGAGGTGGTGGGTGCCCAAAAATGGCGATATGCAGGGGTACCATCACCCAGTTAAAAATCTCATATGTGAACTTTTCTGCTTTATTCTCCCATAGTTTGTCGTGATACTCATGCACGGGTTTTTCTTGGACTGGATTCCAAGACCAACTCATCAAAGGGAATGGTGTCATGGAACATACCTCGTCCATGATGTATGCTGACATGAAAAACGAGGACGGTTTCCCACTTGCCTTCTGCTCCCGATACTCTGTGACCCTGTTGGCCAAACTGTCTGAGAGCATCTTTGCCCAATTAAATGAGCAACCTTCTGCAACCCGAAACATGAGAGGCACCCACGTGATGTAGAAATGCGATGTGTCTTCTCTCCCAAATAATCGACATGTCATCATGGCCACATATTTATATTGTGGCTCCAAAGAAGCGATAGAATATACACCCTGGTCATTTGCTCTGAATTTTGCGGCTCGCGAAACCCAATCTTTAATCAAACCAGGCATGGTTTTTTCGTACTGGGTGCACTCTTTCTCTTTGAATTCCTCCAGGAACTCAGCACCATATGTATATTCATACGTCAAAGGTAGCTTGTACATGGTTTGTATATGCTCGGGCCTAAAAGTCTCGACAGTAACTCGCTGGTTGTTCATGATCATCCTGGTAGGTAAGTCTACGTGGTCCAACGCCCACCGGATCATGTCATAATACAGAAGCATCCGTGGCCTGGTTGCTACTCTGTGCATCCCGGATTGGACGATTATCTTGTACTTGGTGTGTAGATTATCCTTTTCGATGTCATCAGAGTCATCTGAGTAATCTACCAATTCAGCTTGCAGAACATTTGACACAAATGACCAGTCAGGGATTGACTTGACACTTTGGGGTGAAGTATCGGCGACATTATCTGAGCCCTGTCCCGTAACTTCGACATTCGCCTTTGCTGCTTTCCACGGAGCCATGGCCGCAGTTTGCGTTTTCGCTCTCCTTCGATAGAACTGTGTATACATGCAGACAATAGTTAACTCAAAAACGATGAGCTCTGCATGCTATGAAAAAATGTGTAATGAAACGTAGCTTCTTGCATATATTTTGAAAAAACAGTACCTTTTAGAACAAGCCTCTCAATTCGAAATTAGCAATAAACTTATGTCGTAAAAATCCGATCTTACGCATAGATTTACCTTATCTTCCCATTAATGTCAAAAATTTTGGCGGTTTAACAGTCAGTCGGAGTATGGAGAGCAAATAGCTTCCTCGAAAAATGTGCAAGTCTCGATGCGCGAGACATATCTTGCTTTATTTTAAATTATCAAAACTTAGCAATGTTAATAACTTTCTCGTTGTTCGCTGCATCGTAGATTTTCTTTTGACCTTTTGAGTCTTCAACTCGCGAGACTGGGAGGAGCGATTTTGGCTTAATTAACAGTAATCGCGATTTGGAGCGTCATTAATTTTATAATCAATTTATTCGCCATATCGCGACTCGGAACTTCGAAGACAAGTTTCTGGGAGATTAGTATGCCGAGTCGTGAAACCGCGAGATGGCGATAATTTAGACTCAATTAGGGGGAAGAAAATCTTAGATTAGGCAATTAATTAATCGTGCTATAATCACGTCGTGACTTCATGAGTCAGGGTTTTGGATGCCGTAACTTTCTAAAAGATAATGTCGAGTGGCGAAACGTCGAGGACAGATTAACCATGGTTAGCCTTTTAGTGCCTACAATCCTTGACCAGGGTTAGCCCGAAAGAACCTTGTGTTCTCAGCTCTCGGAGCTATAAAAACAAAAAATCGAATTTGGCGAACGTCGAGGCGCGAAACCCCGACGACGTTTAACCACTGAGTTAAAATATTTGACTCTGGTTACTATCTTGAGTGAAAATTTAAAACGAGTTCGTCGTTTCGTGACTCGGGACGTGTGAATTCATGAGTTATAGTAGTCTGACTTGCGAGATCCAGAAGTAAAACAAGAAGAGCGACATTCCTACGAAAGTGGATTTGTTTCGAGAGTAAAAAAGCAGTGTTGCTTATGTAATAAGGTTGCAGACTTTTCAAAGTCTCGGGGGGGGGAAACCAAAAGACCATCTTTAGATTTCAAGTCTCACAAATTGAAAAATGTGAAGGGTAAAAAATAAAAACAAGGGCGGCTCCAACTAGGGATCCCACCTTCCTATGAGGCGGGAAGAACAGTAGACCACGTGCCAATATTGGGTAAATGGAGTCAAGAATTCAAACAGGCAGAAAGATTCTAAGGAAAAAGGATCGAAGGGGGGGGTAAACACTCTGCTCTTTAGCTCGAGAGTTTTTTCAAAATCAGATACTCTTTCTAAACACAGTTGTAGTCCCTTTCACAGTTTTCCCTTTCCCACTACTAACTTTGGGCATGTTTTAAGACAGTCAAAACGACCCTAGGAGATTTAACATATCTTGTGATTCTCAGCTTACATCAAAAGAATGAGATTATATATTTTTAAATCGGGAAGTCCCGTCTGAATTTGGGGTGTTGATCAGGTTTTTAGAAAGCAATGGTTACCAGAGTAGAGTGATATTCATGTATAACATCCTTACATATACCTCAGACCTTGCTTCACTGCCAGCGAGCCTATTCAGTACCCCGGTGAAGTTGTCTGACCCCTTTTTATTGAATTTCCTTTCACCACTTCGGAAAATATTTATGCATTTAAATGCTGAGACGAGGGCAATCATTTCTGAATTTCCTTTCATCGTCTTCCCAGACTAGGTGGGGGAAATCATTTCTGAATTTCCTTTCACCACCTGTCTTATGATTTATTTTTTGAGCACGAAGATGGGGGCAATCAGTTGGTATCAGGGCTGATATCTGTGTAATATTTTACATCAGAGGTCTGTCAACTCATTTTAATTACTTGGTACCAATCTTCCCTTGACCTTCACAACACCTTCTTTCTTAGGGAAAAAAGGAAATTAATTTTTTAAGGGGCATCTCGTTTGAGAAAGCTTTGATTCTTTCGATGCTATCAAAAAACCTAGGAAAGTTAAGATCGCTCTAAACGTTCCTTCACTTAGCAGGAGATCAAGTAGTTGTGAAGACTCGCTTTCCATCAAGATCTGTTTCGAAACCCTCGAGGTTTAAAACGAAATACTTTTATCCCTTTGTGATGGAACGAAAGGATGGGGACTAGTCAAAAGTTAGACCCGGAGACATACATGGGGCCAGGTAGTGATTTGTTGAGTGAAAATATGGAGGTCGAAATAACTCGAGACATGACTCCTGTAGATAACTTCGGGGATAGTTTATTTCGACTGACCATTTTTATTTTAGTGTATCGTTCAATTTATTTTAAAACAAAAATTACCAAACCAAGCAATGATCCTGCTGTCTACAATTTGTATTGTAGTTTGAAAGATGTTACCTTGATTTCCCTTAACAGTCTTTCAATCATATATTTTTGAGAAAGTTCCTTTTTACCTTTTTATTTCACTTTCTTTGCGCAATACGAAACTATTTTAGGTATCACCTGTTTTACGCCGCTCTATTTCTGACACCGACCTACAAATTGCTTTTCCTGCCAGTTCCGTTTGCAGCTGGGATCCTGTAAAAAAGCGAATGCGACTCTTATTAGAAATGTATCGAGAGTTTAGGAACAAAAAACCGAAAATTAAAAGTAAATGTTCAAATGAAAATATACGTATGTACAAACATGAAATTTATTTATTTACGATTTTATTTTTATTTTTATTTTATTTTTTTACAAACGTTATGTCATGTAATGTTTCAGATACCGCCCGTTGACAGGGGCGTTGAGGACTTCTCCGTCGATGTTCTCCAACAGGAATGAGTTTTTCCCTTTCGGAGCCGAGACCCTGAATGGTCCATACGAGAGATGGTCAAATTTACCATGCTTCGAGGCTTCCTCTTTTCTCGCATCCCATCTTAGTACTAAGTCACCTGGAAGAAATTCACTATCCTTTGCCTTGAGATCGAATAAAGCTAAGTCACCTGGAAGAAATTCACTATCCTTTGCCTTGAGATCGAATAAAGCTTTCATCTCATCCTGGTACTTCTACATTTTCTCATCAACCTCCACTCTATGTTGTTGAACCTCGATCAGCTGATTAATTCTCCTGGTTACATGATTTGGTTCTTCGTTTTGATCCTGCCATAACTTCATCATTGGTAATGCTAGGTTTATGGGTAGAACCGCCTCTGTCCCATAGACCATTTGAAATGGCGAAATGTCAATAGACCTTTTAGTGCTGATGTGGTTTGCCCACAATGCGTACTTCAAGTGCACATGCCAGGACCTTTTATTTTCATCCAGTACTTTCTTGATTATGTTTACCAGGCTCTTGTTTCATGATTCGGTCAGCCTGTTTCCCTGGGGGTAATAAGCAATGGAATGGTCGAGTATGATATTGTACTTCTGACAGAAGCTGATCATAGCCATGGACTTGAAGGCCTGGGCGTTGTCAGTAACAATCTTTCGGGGACACCCGAATCTTGACAGGATATTATCTTTCAAGAAGTCGATCACCACCGAGTTTGTTGCCCTTTTGGTTGGAATGGATTCCACCCACTTTGTAAAATAATCTGTGGTTGTTAAGATCCACTTATGCTGAGCACTGGAATGGGGATTAATTTCCCCTATGAAATCTAGTCCCCATTGTTGAAATGGGACTTCAGTTTTGACTGGAACGAGTGGTAGTGCAGGGAGTTTTTGTTTACCAGCGAATATTTGACACGGGTTGCAGGCACACACTTTGGCATTGACGTCCGAAAATAGTTTCAACCAATAATATCTGGCCCTCAAGATCTTGTAAGTTGTGGCTCTCCATGCATGGTGTCCTCCACAGACTCCTTCATGAAATTCTTCTATAACCCTTGGAGTTTCCGACTCAACCAAGAAGACTAGTAGGAACCCGAGTGCATCCTTCCAGTATAGCTGATTTTCGGCGATGCAATATTTTACAGCATGGAGTTTTAAAGTTCTGCATTTGGCTGGTGATAGTTCATTTGGACATTTCAGGTTTAACAAGTAGAACACTATGTCTTTATACCAGCCTGACGATATGAACTTTTCTTCGACCTTGTTTGGATCTGTCTGGTCATCCGGCTCGTGCAGGTGTGTGTCTTCGTCTTCCCCTTGGAGGCAATTAATATCAAGAGCTCTAAGATTCGACTCTGCCAAGAGTTTGGCCAGACCCTGCCCCTTTATCAATTTAGTTGGCTTGACTTCCAGATCGAATTCTTGTATTTTAGCGAGCCAGCGCCCTCATTTTCCGTCACTATCTGGCTGTACCAATATATCTTTCACAGCACTGGTTGGCACGTACGCGATAATTTTTGAATGCAGTACATAGGTTCTAAATGAGTTTAGCGCTTTCACCATTGCGTACACATGTTTTTCTATTATGTCATACTTTAATTCGGCGTCTCTAACGCTCTTGCTAAAAAACGCGATTGGTCGTTCGAAACCTTCGTCATCCTTTTGCAGGAGCACCGCGGCGATAGTATGTTCAGAAGCAAACGAGAAGATGAGGAAATCTTTCAAGTAATCTGGGCTTGCTAACACAGGTGCCTCGCTGATGACTTTTTTAATATGCGCGAATGATGCTTTAGCCTCAGTCGTCCAATTTACTCTGCT
>ML794647.1:119619-145178 GCA_009831015.1 Picea engelmannii
AGAAAAAGTTTTCCATCAAATCCCAAGCACAATTTCTGTATGTTCTTAGTCTGGGATGCTTGGCTAGGTATTGTCGGTTTATTTGTTTAACTATTAGCTCTGCGTCACCATAAACTTCCAGGTTTTTTATATTTAGCCTTTTCACAGCCTCTAATCCTAAAATCAATGCTTCATATTCGCATATGTTGTTAGTGTAATCTATTTCCCACTGCAGTCAGTAAGAGAAAGGAACAATGAATTTACCTTCGGGAGCTACTAAGATCACTCCTGCACCTGCCCCTTCAAAACATAAGGCACCATCGAAATACATTTTCCAAACTCCGGTGTTACACAGATCTTCTGTCAAATGACTTGTATCTTCTTGCCTCATATCGAGTTCCTCTGGACACCCATCCAAAACATCATCAAAGGACAAAATGCAATTCCCCAGATCTTGGTCTGCAACGTAAATGGGAAAGTTATTTGAGTTTTGAGGGTCACTGACTGTATATGTTAATCTTGTTTCTCTGTACAACCGAGTGAATTGACCATTGAACACAAGGATTGTGGCATATGTCATGTCCAACTGTAGAGAACACCCCAACTTGGCTCCCCAAGATCTAGATAGCAGCATGCCATATTTGGGGGGAATATCTGTGATAACCACATCCATCAGGATACTCTTGACTGGGACTTGAGCCAGGGTAACTACCAGATCTTTTATCATCCCCATACATTTAACCTTTCTTGAATCGAAAGAGTACAGATTTCCATAAGGTCTTGTAATCTGGAGACCCAACTTGTCCATTATTATCTTGGGCATAACATTATGAGAAGCCCCTGAGTCTAACATACAATTATGTAGCAACTGATCATGTATATTCAGGGTGATATAAAAAGGAGCGATGTTGTCTTTGGACCCTTCAAAACGAGGACCAAAGGTGATGTTAGGTCTGTCATCTTCTAGGTTGATAACATCAGCCTGACTTTCTAGCTCGTAGACACCCATCGCTTTGGCAATTTGCTTCTGATAAGCGGTATTTTTTGCTAATTCTACCAAAGGAATCGGTATTTTAATTTTGTTTAACTCATTTTCAAAACTGAAAGATGTCTTTACCTTATCTGTTTCTTTGGTTGAGACTTCCAAATTTTTTCTTTCCGACTTACTTGTCTGGATCGCTTTATCACTCCTGATCTTAGTTGAAGACGTAACTTTATCTACTGGTTCGGGTTCTTGTGTTTGAGTTTCAACTTTTTTCACCTCGGACTCTTGAGTGCTTGCTACCTTGGTTTTGTTGCTAGGTAACAAGGTCTCTTCTGAAGGAGGTTCATAAGCTTCACCTTTTTGAAGGATTTTCTTAGGTTGATTCGTTGAGGTAGGCTTACTCTTAGATCTTAGGTTATACTTTGGTTGAAACTCGGCCATTATCATCTTTGTTTCTGGTTGAGATACACAGGGATCAGTGTGATCACCTTCTTCATCCTCATTAGACGGTTGTGGAGGGTTCAAAGATTTTTCATAATCTTCACGAGTGAGATACGGCTACGAACAGTCATCACCGAAATTCGCGACTTCATCTTCCGAATCTCCAAAATCTTGGAAGTCATTTGCGCCTATAAAATTTTCGTTCTTTAGTGAAGCTTGTATTTTTTTATCTTCATTCTTAATTTGTTTCTGTTGATTTTGGGAATTTGGGTTTCTCCTGAAGTCCTTTTTATTTGAAGAATCAACCTTAACCTGGTCCAACTCCATCCTAGAAATTTTGTTGGACAGTTCTTTAATTACTCGGGCCATATCATCTACTCTGTCATCAGTGTATCTATTTGAGCCCGAAGGACCCGCTGGTTCCCTATAGTGTCTATTATCGTGGTTGACTATTTCTACTTTAGCTTTTAATTTTCCTGAAGCCATCATATTAGATTCTATTTCGACAGCATCGTCTTGCATTCTATTTAGGGTGGCTCCTCTTCTTTCTCGAAAAAGTAGTGCGAAATCCGGCTCGAAATCTCCCGCGAAGGTTACTTTGGCTGAGGGTTCAGAGAGTTTAATTGCGGTTGGAATCTTATTATACAGTTTGTTGAATCTCAGAATAAATTCCATAACTATTTATGAGTTCTTTTTCTTTAGGGACCCAAACTCGGTAAGATAATATAAGTGATCTTTTCGCTCTCCCCATTGTCTGAGGAAAGCATCTTCCAACGCGTCATATGACAGGATAGAAGCTGCGGGTAGGCTCCGAAACCAAGTTCGGACCTGTCCTTCAAAGGTCTGGACAAGGAGTCTCGAATAGACATCTCCGTGCTCGATACCACAGACGTCTGCGAATTGGTCAAAGAAATTTATATGCTCGACTGCGGTTAGATCTCCCTCCCCAGTGAACTTAGGAAGATTTTTGATGTAGTTTTCAGGCAAATCATGGAGGGGGACAGGAAAAACCAAGGGGGCGTATCTCGCTGCTACCTTTGTGAATACTCTGGGAGGAGGGACTTGCCCTTGACCTCCACCTCCTCCTCCAAGAGCACCTCCACCACCTCCTCCGACAGCTACCATCGACTTGGGTGTAGAAAATGAGTGTGTAACACACTCTTTGGAATCAGGCAATACCGGGAAGTTCTGTCAAAGAAAAGTTGGTATGTCAATGGTCGACGAACTTTCTAGAAGACCTTTTCCCTTGTGTATGGATGGGAAAGTCTGATGAATCTCACTCCTAACTTCAGGGTGGTTTGACGTCAGATCTTTGGTATCAAACAGAGGACTGCGTGAAGTAGAAGGTTCTGAATGGCATTTAGTCTTTAAAGGTGGGTTTTTTGGCTTATAAACTGCAGCGGTTGGCTCAAACGAGCCTCTCGCCCTTAAAAAAAATTCGGGATCAGTAATAGGCGTAATCAGCTTGCCATCTGGGTTATGTCTGGTAATCTTTCTACCAGAAGCCAGTTTATGTTTTCGTGGAGTCGCCAAGTGAAAGATTGAAAAAGCCTTAAAAATGTATGTACTCTATGTTCACTATCAAGGAGTATCACTTTCAACGAAATAAATGTCATTTTCCCAGGGAAAAAGATTTTGTAACTTCGCTCCCCGACAACGGTGCCAGAAAGATGTTGTTCCTGAGTCTGTACTTAAGGCTCAAAAAGTACAATGTCAAGGCATCTGAAAGTAGGTGAAATATGGGTAAGAGGGTAACGTCAACCTTCGATATAAGAAACTAGGGAAGATTTCTACGTTCGCATCGTCTAGCTTCCAACTATTCCTGAGTAGTTATATCTTGTTCAATGGCTGCCCATGAACGTTCAAGTTCCTCCCGGTTATTAGCAGTTTTCAGGATTATGTCAAAAAGGTTTAAAGAAATATGCGTTTGATTTGATAGCCCAGGTTCGATATTAGGTTGTACTGCTGCAGGGACAGTCATGGGGGAACAGTAAGAGTAGGAAAGGATTCAAAGAGAGATTAAATGATGTCTCGATTTGGTCGAAATAAAGAGAATTTTACGTTTTTTGGAATAAAATAGAAATGCAAATTGAAGGCTCTTTCCCGTAACTGTATTATATTTTAATATAAAGGTGTGATGTGAAAGAGAAACATTTAGCTACATATAACGTAAGGTTCTTGTCAAAGAGAAAACTCACATATAAACAGAAGAGGAAATTAGTAAGAAAATAACTGACATAGCAAAGAATATATGTAGAATTCTGAAAGTGCAGATTGGTCTTAAACCCGTTGATAGCTGGTACAGAGGAAAGACAATAAACAAATACAGAAAACCAGAATCCTTTTGTTATAGAAGTGGTCGTACTAAAGTATAACAAAGCACATCAATTATGAATAATAGAATGAAATGAAACATGAAATACGAAGAAACAAACTTGTAACACAGTCTTGACGGAATCGAGAATCTCCAGATTTGCTTATATTAACTTCTCAAATGCAAAAACTCTATTACAATCGACACCAAAAAGGTCCAGCCCTGTTTATTTCTTTCTGTGATATATTTATACAATTTTACAGATCAGTTAGAATCTCAACAGTTATACAAATTTGGTTACAACCGAGAGGAGCGAAATCGCTCTCTTTCTCCTACTCTATTTTTAATTGGTGCCAGGTGCTCGTCTTTGCGCAGATTTGGTGCAGGTAATACATCTTTCCATAAACTGAGATACGAGCTGTGAAGGTTCCGCTTGACAGCTGGCCTTGGCGAAATAACATTATCGGGCTAACTGTTGCAGTTTGTCCCCCATTTGTGCATTGACGATGTCGAGGGCACTTAATTGCACGCTGGACTGGATCAAATGCTTATCAATTCGGGCCATGTCTATCATATTTATCTGAGAGATATCGATCGAATCTCTCACATCCTTTTCCTTCAGATCGCATGAGATATGTTCCACATTTATTTGCATCAATGCTTCTGCATCGCCTCAGATGTCAATATCTAACAGCTCACCATCTATGGAGTTAAAAGCTTCTTCTAAAGAGTGGGTTACCTTTTGGACTTGTTCCTTTCCCAGGGCAATGTTATGCTCCCAATCTTTCAATAAAATATTGCCTCTGGTTTGTTCAGGGATGGCAATCCCAGGAGCACCTGCCAAAAACCTGTTATTTGTAGCTATTATTGCGTCCTGGAAAGCAACCCGAGCCACTTTGGCCTCCCTCTCCCTAGCATCCAGGTTCTTGGACACCTGATTCACTAACAGACAGTTCTCCCGGATCTCTCCTATCCTGGCAAGCAAATTCTGTTGTGACGAAAATATTTTGCTCTGAATCTCACTGGCTCGAGATTTAAATAAGCCGATGTTTATTTCTCTGCTCTCGGCGATTTCTGCCCGAGCCTGCTATTGTTCAATCAGATTTCTCTGTTGACTCGCCTACGCTCTACCATCTCGGACCACCAACTGTGCTTGCTTAAGCTTGGTCTTGAGCATCTCTATTTCATTTTTGTCAGCCACTCTGGCCTGTTCTATCTCCATGTTGGCTTGACCTCTAGCATTCTCTGTGGCTGCAGCCAATCTAGCCTTAAGGGTCCTGATTAAGCGATTTTTTTCTTTTTAGTTGGTTATTCAAAAGCCCAACTAAGAATTGATTTGTCGAAGCATATGCCCCCAACGTTCCCGCGATTTCAGTGGCGAGTTGGTCACTTTTCTTATTTTTTCCATCGGTCATGATTTTATATTTTTTCGCAGTGGACTCTCCTTCTTGATAGAACTCTCTTTTCACGATCGCCTTCCTCTTTTTATCAAAAAGAACTCATATGGAGGGAGTTCCTTTGATCTTATGGGCCTCAGTTCTTCATTAAATATCCACCCCTCGTCGACATTTCCCTGTGCCGACTGCAAGGGTGTGACTGAGGTGATGGGCTCTCCTATTTTTTTTGTAGAATCCTTTGGAGTACCGATGGGATTCTGCTTCTTTGGCGTACCTAGAGCCTTTGTTTCAGTCTTCTGTTTTTGTTCACCTAGTGGGCCTGGAGTTTTTACCTCAGCCTCCGAACTCTGTTCCCTTGGCGGGTCCGGAGTCTTCTCTTATGCTTAGGGATTCTTCATTTGTTCGCCTTCCTGGTGTTTTCCAAGGTTAGAAATCGCGTCCTCGAAATTTTCAGCATCCTTCTGTTTTGTCTCGGAAGCAGTCGAACCTCCCAACACAGTAGGGAGACATCTTCCTCTATGTTCCTAGAATTTTAATACTGATGTTGTGTCTTCGGGTGCTAATGATTGGATCCGGGCTAGCACTTCTTCATAAGATCTCGCCCGTCGGAAAACGTCAACCGAGGGTGAATTTTCATGCTCAAATCTCTTGAGCCCGCAATGAGACAAATGGTTGCTCACAATCCTCTGTGGATCATGTTTCTTAATTTCAATGGAGACCAAACTTTGGTCCTCCAGGGCAGCAGCCTCAGCTTTGGCATGCCCAAAATCTAATAAAGAATAGGAATTAAGCCGAATGGGAAAAGAAGGCCATACCTTCTTTGAGTAACCCTTGAGTTCTTTGCTCACTCCTCCAACTACCGTTTTCCAGGCGACCTCTTGACAAGCCAACTTGTCAGGGATGAATAAGGGCAGTGCATGAGGGGGAACAGAAGCCCCGAAGACTCTGAAATATGAAAACTCTACATCCACATACCAATCCGCTAGGCCACTCAGACATGTTGCAATGCTGTCCGAGATGCGAGGTGGTGGGTGCCCAAAAATGGCGATATGCAGGGGTACAATCACCCAGTTAAAAATCTTATATGTGAACTTTTCTGCTTTATTCTCCGTAGTTTGTCGTGATACTCATGCACGGGTTTTTCTTGGACTGAATTCCAAGCCCAACTCATCAAAGGGAATGGTGTCATGGAACATACCGCGTCCATGATGTATGCTGACATGAAAAATGAGGACGGTTTCCCACTTGCCTTCTGCTCCCGATACTCTATGACCCTATGGGCCAAACTGTCTGAGAGCATCTTTGCCCAATTAAATGAGCAACCTTCTGCAACCTGAAACATGAGAGGCACCCACGCGATGTAGAAATGTGATGTGTCTTCTCTCCCAAATAGCCGACATGTCATCATGGCCACATATTTATACTGTGGCTCCAAAGAAGCGATAGAATATACACCCTGGTCATTTGCTCTGAATTTCGCGGTTCACAAAACCCAATCTTTAATCAGACCAGGCATGGTTTTGTCATACTGGGTGCACTCTTTCTCTTTGAATTCCTCCAGGAACTCGGCACCATTTGTATATTCAGACGTCAAAGGTAGCTTGTACATGGTTTGTATATGCTCGGGCCTAAAAGTCCCGACAGTAACTCGCTGGTTGTTCATGATCGTCCTGGTAGGTAAGTCTACGTGGTCCAACGCCCACCGGATCATGTCGTAATACGGAAGCAACCGTGGCCTAGTTGCTACTATGTGCATCCCGGATTGGACGATTATCTTGTACTTGGTGTGTAGATTATCCTTTTCGATGTCATCAGAGTCATCTGAGTAATCTACCAATTCTGCTTGCAGAACATTTGACACAAATGACCAATCAGGGATCGACTCGACACTTCGGGGTGAAGTATCAGCGACATTATCTGAGCCATGTCCTGTGACTTCGACATTCACCTTTGCTGCTTTTTGCGGAGCCATGGCCGCAGTTTGCATTTTCTCTCTCCTTCGATAGAACTGTGTATACATGCAGACAATAGTTAACTCAGAAACGATGAGCTCCGCATGCTATGAAAAAATGTGTAATGAAACGTAGCTTCTTGCATATATTTTGAAAAAACAGTACCTTTCAGAACAAGCCTGTCAATTCGAAATTAGCAATAAACTTATGTCATAAAAATCCGATCTTACACATAGATTTACCTTATCTTCCCATTAATGTCAAAAATTTTGGCGGTTTAACAGTCAGTCGGAGTATGGAGAGCAAATAGCTACCTCGAAAAACGTGCAAGTCTCAATGCACGGGACATATCTTGCTTTATTTTAAATTATCAAAACTTAGCAACGTTAATAACTTTTTTGTTGTTCACTGCATCGTAGATTTTCTTTTGACCATTTGAGTCTTCAACTCGCGAGACTACGAGGAGCGATTTTGGCTTAATTAACAGTAATTGCAATTTGGAGCGTCATTAATTTTATAATCAATTTATTCGCCATATCGCGACTCGGAACTTCGAAGACAATTTTCTGGGAGATTAGTATGCCGAGTCGTGAAACCGCGAGATGGCGATAATTTAGACTCAATTAGGGGGAAGAAAATCTTAGATTAGGCAATTAATTAATCGTGCTATAATCACGTCGCGACTTCGTGAGTCGGGGTTTTGGACGCCGTAACTTTCTAAAAGATAATGCCGAGTGGCGAAACGCCGAGGACAGATTAACCATGGTTAGCCTTTTAGTGCCTACAATCCTTAACCAGGGTTAGCCCAAAAGAACCTCATGTTCTCGGCTCTCGGAGCTATAAAAACAAAAAATCGAATTTGGCGAACGCCGAGGCGCGAAACCCCGACGACGTCTAACCACTGAGTTAAAAGATTTGACCCTGGTTACTATCTTGAGTGAAAATTTAAAATGAGTTCATCGTTTCATGACTCGGGACGTGTGAATTCATGAGTTATAGTAGTCCGACTTGCGAGATCCCGAAGTAAAACAAGAAGAGCGACATTCCTACGAAAGTGGATTTGTTTCGAGAGTAAAAAAGCATCGCTGCTTATGTAATAAGGTTGCAGAGTTTTCAAAGTCTCGGGGGGGAAAAAACCAAAAAACCATCTTTAGATTTCAAGTCTCACAAATTGAAAAATGTGAAGGGTAAAAAATAAAAACAAGGGCGGCTCCAACAGATCCTGTGATGAGACAACCTTATTTATTGCCTTTAAATTGGATACAAACTAAATATTGGTTGATTTTCTAAGAGAAGCATCATAGGGATTCCACTTGGACTTGAATAAATTAACAAATATATATTTATTCAGCCAAGCTGGAAAAACTTGAATGAGATTGGAGGTTTGATTCATTCCTTTTTTAATTGGATAAAAACTAGCAGGTGGTTAGATTCCTTTCCCCTGCCTCAACCCATCCCCTTACCTAATTTTGATTACCAATTAAGGATTCATAAATTAGAAAACTATATAATCGCTTGGCCACCCTCTCATCTCCCAACTTCATATTCCTTTAGGTTGGATTGAGCTCAATACGCTCAAGATCAATGAAACCCACTGCTTCCAAGTTGTTGACAAAAAAATTAGATAGTGGATTTGGGTGAGATACGTTGCCCCATATCTAAATGCTAATAAAAGTAAATTTCAATTCCTTTCCTAAGACTACATTCATTTATCTCACAAAATTTTATGCAAAGCAGACCCTCATAGAAAATCACTTTGTCTTCAAAAGGTCTATAGACATTTATAACTAAAACACTTCCCCCAATTCTTGAGAAACAAGTTCAACTCCAGTGCCTAAATCAATTATCACATAGTTAGAAAGTATCATGGATCTCTTCCTCCACCCAGTAATCAAGCCCCCTGATCTTCCTATAGAATCCATAGAAATAAAACCCTAATCCCCTAACAACTTAGCCAATTCACTAATAATATTATCCCCCTCTCCCATGGTTTCTTCAATCAAAATTGCATCGGGATTATGGAGTTCCACTAGCCTTTTTAGGGTAAATTTTTAGTAGGGTTTCCAAACACTCAAACATTGAGGGAAATAAAAATCATAGGTAACCTTCCTAAAGGGCTTCGCATGCTCTAATTTTCCCCATAAGAGTCTTTTGTTTTGCTTGTTGAACTTCTTTTTTGGCTTTAGATTGAGCTATGGATTATTTAGACATCCTCCCCTCCCTGTCCCTAAACCCTCCTTATACCCTTGTGTACTTAGGCCTCTTTCACTTCCATGGTTTGACAGTACTATAGAAACCTATATATACCTTAAGGGATACCTAGGATGTCCCTTAGGATTACCCCCTCTTCCCCAAAAAGGAGAAGGAACAAGTATCCTCAAATTCTTCCCTATTTTCCTCATTTTTATGAGCTAGCCCTAAATTTGACCTCTCTCCTAAATCTTCTAGTCTAGGGTTTTTTTACCTTAAGGCCCCAAGTCCAAATTTCCCTCTTTTGTTCCCCAAATTTAACCCATTCCTATATAGTCCCAAATCTATTGAATTCTAGTTACCAAGGTTCTAGGAATTCTTATAATAGGAGATAAAAAATAAAAAATAAAAACAAGTTAAGACTCACCTAATTCATCAAGAGGAGATTATAAATTGGGATCATTTCTCCTTTGACTGTAACAACCCTTGACATCCATCTTCCACATTTGGCACTTCAATTATCCCATCTATGGTATGATTACCATCCATATTCTTAGTAGATCTTGGCACCTCTAACCCTTGGTCCTTTTGAGGATGATCCTTCTCTAGGGGCCCCTTTGGATCCTTAGAGTTCCCATAACTTCCTCTCCCCCCACACTTATGTCTTTTCCTCTTGGAGAATCCTCTTAGCTTCCTTACTCCTGAGGATCCCTCTCTCTAGTCTTTTGACCCAAATTTTCTTCATGAATTTGAGCTCACATTCCACTATTATGTGTCCATATTTATGGCACCTAGCACACCTTAATGGAATTCCCACATAATCAATCATTTGATAGTGTTGCAGTTCTCCTTTTTGCAATATAATCTCCTCCACTAAACCTTCTCTTATATCCATTGCCACTATAATACATGCAATAGAGGAAGTATTGGAAACCCAGAAGTTTGTGTCTGCTTCTAAAAAAGAGCTAATTTTATTGCCAATTTTTTTTTAACATTTCCACTAACCCAAAATCAAGAGACAATCTAGGTAGTTTATCGCACATGAGTTATAATGATGATCTCTCTAGAATTATATCGAAGAAGGGACTCTATTTCTTTAGGGTTAAGGGTGAATTTCCCCATAGCCATTAAGATTCCAAAATCTTAGAGGCATCCATCATTGACCTAAATATAAAAGCAACCTAGCCCCAAACTAGTATGTGGAAAACTAGCAAGTAACCTAACACGTGCATCCACTCATTTTCCAACTAAGTCTTTAAGGATTTCTCTTTTAACTAGTGTCGATAAAGCCTTTTACTAGGGCTTCATCTACCATCTTCACGACTTCGTTCATTTTTATATCTTGACCAAGCACCAATCTAATCTAGTTTTTCTTTCATTTAACACATCTCTTGCGTCACTTACCAAATATGTATTGGGCCCCACCACTTTTCTTACTACCAAAAACCCCACAGTCCCAGAACTATTTCCATTAAGGTATCCTCCCTCTCCTTTCCATACCCCCTACTTCACTTAACTAAACTACATCCTCTTGCACACTATTACTCTCCCCTACTCCAAATAACACATTGACTACATTCGCCATAATTGCTTCCTCTTGTGATCTAAAAGCATGTGCAAATATGAAACCCTGTAGATTTTTTGAAGAAGACAAAGGAAGGTGTCAATATGTGACACAATCAATACAACCTTTGAGTGAAGACTTGTCATTGGGTGCACTTGCCTAGAACTTAAATGTGCATTTACACTTTCTATCATGTGGTACCCATGGATCAGTGTTTTTCCATATCTATGCACAAGCGAGACCTTGAGCCTGTAGATCCAAGTTTTTGTCAATGAAATTTGTATCCCCACAACCACCCAACACCTTGTACTCCATTAGGGAGGGATAAGGACACGAACCTTGGAAAAGATTTGAATCCGTTCCATATGGTCCTTTAAGTAATCCAAAAGTTCCCCATATTCACCCAACGTTTACAGTACACATAATCCTATCTACCAAAACTACATAATCCTAACCATTGTGTACCACATTAAACTTGAGATACATAACTCGCCATTAAAAAATAAAAACATTTACAATAATAATAAATAACATTTATAATAAAAAATAATAATAATCTATTTTTAAGGTCACGGTCAAGCCAAACACCAAATCGGTGTATGAGACACCCCCCAAATTGTGGGACAAGGGCCCCCCTCCGTGCAACGATTTGACTGCTAAAGTCTGCGAAGGTATACGTACCCTACCCCTTTGGATTTGAACATGTGACCTCCAAAAAGGAAACACATGTTCTTAACTATTAGACCCACTCAAGTTGTATAAACACACACAAAATACAAATACAAACTTATATCGCATATAACATAAATTTGTCATCTTCACACCATTTGGATTTTATTTAATCCATATTTTAGACAAATAATTCTTACTAAAAAACAAAAACATTTACAACCACATAATACAAATACAAAACTATGTCACACACTACATAAGTGTTTCATCTTCTAGCACCCTTTGTCTTTTACTCAACCCATATTCTATCCTACACCAAGTCATGTTGGTGTTCATAATTTAACCTTATCCCACAATTTAGTTTTAAAAGACACTAGTTTTAAAAGTATCTTTCAGTATACTACTAAGCAAATTATGATTTTTTATATACATTTAAAAACAAAAAATTGTTAAAAGATATAAACTTCACACCACATTTACATAATACAAAATACATTTTCTCAATTTTAGTATTAAACATTTACATAATACAAAATACATTTTCTCAATGATCAGAGAGTTCTTTCGGATTCATCGCATAGGTTTTTTTATTTTTGACGTTTCGGACCAAACTAGTGTGGTCCATCATCAAGAAAGCGTTTCTAAAAAATTTATAATTATTGATCTCATTTTCAATAAGTCGACTCCTTACAAAAACTTTTCAAGTATTTATATACCTGTTATATTCTTTTTTCCTTCATTTTTCACAAACGCTTTCCTGATGATGGACCACACTAGTTTGGTCCGAAACGTCGAAAATCAAAAAACCTATGTGATGAATCCGAAAGAACTCTCTGATCAAAACAATGGTCGCAAAAGTCTTAGAACAGAAATACATTTTCTCAATTTTATTATTAAACATGAAGAAGTGTCTTTTAGTATACTAATAAGCAAATTATGATTTTATATATTGATAAACGTTTAAAAACAAAAACGTGTTAAAAGATATAAACTTCACACCATATTTATATAATACAAAATACATTTTCTAAATTTTATTATTTAACATGCTTAAGAAATTCTAACATAAATCTCATCTCAAGGGTGTATTAGTTTTCTTAATGCAGGTGTATTTATATGAACAAAATTGTAGATTTATAAACAATTTATTAATTTTAATTATTTATATTAAATTTTTCTTGATTTAGAAATTAATTTTATTGATGTTATTATATTGAGAAAAAAATATTTACAACTTAATATATATATATATATATATATATATATATATATATATATATATATATATTAAAACTTGACATGAAGTTAATAAGTGATATTTAAAAGAGGAGCTTTGTGATCGCGACTAGGGTTTACCCTAGCCGCAGGTCGTACCAGATTTTGTTCTGCTTTTTGCTCTTGCTTGCCTCTTCCACTAGTTTGCCCTCGTGCTTGAGACAAATGGTGTTTGGTTCGGACGTTTTTGGTTTGCAAAGGAAGTATGGGTTACCTCTTAGAATTCGGTTTTTTTCATCACGTTGAGCTTCCCCTTTTCCTGTGTCTTCTCAGTCGAGATGGTCTGTGGGGGTTTTCTCTGGAGTTTTTGTCACGATCCCCCTATTGCGGATCGGTTCTTCTTATGCCCTTTCTGGTTTTTGCTCGGCGGCAACGCTCCCTTTAGTGCAGATCTAGTCTTCATTGTTTATTTTCTCGGTCCGTTGTTTCTGTTGTGGAGGCTCCATCCCAATCGGTTGCATTACGGAGGGTTTTTTGCTCTAGTTCGATGTCGAATCTGCGTTTTCCGAGGTGTCGGTCTTTTGATGATGTAGTCTTTTGGTGCGCGTGGAGGTTTTTCGAGCATTGTTTTGGGTGGATGTAGTCGATCCATCCCTGTTGGTTCGTTTAGGGCTCAATGCAAATGTCAGGGTTTTCCCGTAGGTTTTTGGTGGCTAGGGGGTTATGCATTCCTCTTGGGTTCTGATTTTTGTGGAGTAGATGATGGGGTTTCTGCTTCTTTTCTGGGGTTTGGGTTAGAGGTTTGAGGTCCTCTCTTTCTAGGCGTGCAGCGTTAATGAGCCTAGGTCAGCACTTTGAGGTCATGTTTTGGGCGTGCAATTTTTGGCTTTCTCTTCCATGGATACAGTTTTTCTCATTGTGTTTCTCTCCTAGCTCTGGGTATTTTGGAGGTTTTATTTGTCGCTTTCACCTAGTTCATCCAAGTTCTCACCTGGTTTTCCTCAGTTGTGTTTTCTTGGTTGTGTTCTCTTAGTTATTTTCTTTGTAGTCTTAAAAGTGTGACGGAGTCGCTTTTAGTGGGCTATCTTCTGCTACATCTTTCTTCCCCTCGAGGTTGAAAGTTTTATCTAGACTAAATGCATACCTTCAGCGTACATTATTCAGAATGTAATTTTTATTTTCTTTTAATAAAAGTTAGGTTTTTTTTCTTTAAAAAAAATAAGTAATATTTAAAAAAATATTAATAACAAAAATATTTCAATATCAACTATAAATTTGATATGATTAAAATATTTCAAAGTGTGTTACATTTATATACTTAATAGGGAGTTAAGACATGGCATATATATAATCAACATAATCCATAAACTATGTATTTATTATATTTTTAAAAAAATCAAAATCTTTTCCTAAATAAAAAATTTTTAAATTAAAAGAATTTAAAAAACAAAATTACACTTCCAAAAATTTGATCTACTACATTGACAAATCCAATATTAAAATAAATCTTTATTCTACCATTTATCGTCAATACTAATTCTCCTCTTCTTAATAAAAACAATATAATTAAAATAAATAATATGCTTATTATTATTATCATCACATCCTTCCTCTTAATAAAACTTAATTATATTTAAAATAAATAAAATACTTCTTATTTTACTTTTAAAACTATGTTAAGTATGTGGTGAAATTCTAAATCTGTTTTCGGATTCTTCTTCATCCTCAAAATCTTTAAAGGCGTAGACAAACAGTCCACTGGTGTCCAAAAGCTCACAAAAGTAAAAAGGTAAGATTTATCCCGTTTTGTACTTTTCGGCAAGTCTTGGTCGCCTCCTATGTTCACAACTTTTGGACCACCACCGAGTGGGAGGATTGAGCATATTTTGTCATTTTTTGAAATGTTGAAAATATATATATATATATATATATATATATATATATATATATATATATATTATTTTATTTTATATTAATAATATTTTACTTATTAATATTATAATTAAATTTGTTTAAATATATATTTTTTAGATTATTTATTTTAAAAAAAAAATAATTTAAAATGTTATAATTTAAAGTTTTAGATATTGTTGATGATGATGATGATGATTAACGTTCACTAAGATTGAATTGGTTTATATGATCTTAAGAGAGTAAGTGATTACTTATGATTCTTTAAAATTTTGTTTCTGTGCTCCAAAAACATTAAGAGAAATTTTACAAGATCACCATACTTTTGTTGAGTTAAGAGGTTAGGAAGGTTGATAGTATGATTAAAGTATGTATAGTTATATAATAATTCTAATAGATACAAATAAGATATTTAAGTGATCATTATTTATCAGGGTAAATCCATTTTAAACTCAAATTTATCAAGTATTTAGAGGGATCAAATTTCTTAATGTGTAATTTTTTTTATCATTTAATTCCTTGTCATGTATTAATTCCTTAATATTAAATGATAAAAAAAATTATTCCTGAATGGATCTATCTTATATTAACCTTCCCTTTCATTTTTATTTTTATTTTATTTTATTGCTTTTAACAACCTCTAATCTCACTCAAGAATCATATTTTACTTAAAGGTCAAGAATTATATTTTTTTTGTTTATTTTTAATCATCTTTTATTTATTTATTTTTTATTGTGATGTGATAACATCTCCCCCATACTAGGCTATAGACCACCTCGGGTGTAGATCCATCTTAAACTCAGATCTATCAAACAACACTTGAGGGATTAAATTTCTTAAGGTGTAAAATTTTGTATCATTTAATTCCATGTCATATATTAATTCCTTCATTATAAATGATAAAAAAAATTATTCCTTAAAAATTTTGATCTCTCTCAATACTTGATAGATCCAGGTTTAAGATGGATCTATGTTGGTTTTAACCTTCCCTTTCATTTTTATTTATTTTATTACTTTTAACAACCTCTAATCTTACTCCATAATCCTATTTGGTGAAGTATTATACTTTTATTATTTTTTGTGTTCACTTAAAGTTAAGTGACAGCGTCCCCATATTTAACTATACAGCACCTATCTATTCTATGNAATAATTCTTTCCTTGAAAAGTAAACCATGCCAAATATGTTTCACAATTCACATAACATAATAGTGAATTATACTAATGAAATGGAGGTCAAATAACTATGGAAATATGCTTCACAATTCACATAACATAGTAATGAATTATACCATTGAAATGGAGGTCAAATAACTATGAAAGAAAAGAGTGTTGTTTCGCATATCTTAGTCTTTTCTTTAATGCCAAACCAAGTTTAAAAAATAAAAAACCCCTAAACCCTGAACTCAAAAAATTAAGGGTTAGAGTTGCAAAGGTGGGGCTATATCTTAGGAGCTCCTACTTCCTGCTAAAGTTTATTGTAAACTACTCCTGCTAAAGTTTATTGTAAACCGCTATGTGCGTAGAATTCTCCGGTATTAAATCTTATGAAGTTTTGCATAGTGAATTAAGGTCAAAACGAGGTCTAAACCCTTAACCTCTAACCAAACACCAAGAGAGGGGTCCACGGCCAACTTCTGATGGCTAACAATTGAAAATGCTGGAATATTCTTAGTTGTCCTCCTAAATCAATGAATGTGACTTACTCTTCATAACTTCCTTGTATTTTTGAATGTATCAGTGGTTTACTTTTTAACATTTATCTAATCATATTAAGAAATTACTATACCACCATATAATTGCCACATTTAATTGATTAACCTTTAACTTTTGGATTTCTTCAGCTCTATGAGCATTGTCCGTCCAAATAACTTTCTACGTTCACCAGCGGCAACACTAGCCACTTTACCGCTGTGCCAATTTATTCTTTTAATTTACATGGTGGGTGAATGTCCCCACTCAATTACTATTTTTTTTTTTCATTTTAAGAAAGTTTAATAATAAAGTTCAAAGTTTTTATAATAAAACATTAGTTAAGATTTTAAAATATTATTTGTCTAAATTAAATTTAGATAAGAATGATAACTATTATTCTTCTTAACAACCCAAATTAAATTCAATTAATCATAACATTTAAAATTATCTTTTAAAAAAATAAAAATAAAATTACAAAAACCTATCAAATTTTTTTTCCACGGTGAAGTTTCTTGATTAGCAAGGTTCGACCACAAGACCTCCTCCCATCTCTTAGAGAAAGGTACGCTTGTCTTACTGTCTAAGCTGTCTCACGGAAATAAAAACCTACCCACTTACATTAACCAAAAAAATATATATATCATTCTCCTAACCACCCAAATTAAATTCAATTAACAACAAAGTTACACCAAAAATAATATGATAATGTCACGACAAAAACCTTAACAAAAGAGATATTATTGTCATAGCAGCAAAGCAAATGGCACTAAAAAGTCTGGTATCCGAAAGATGGAGCAGCTAAGGTAAAACTAAATCCACCCCGGTCCCCACCCTTTTCATTTTCATTCAACCCCTTGAAATCGCGTTCACTCGTCCAAATGTCGGTGACCCCGCCGAATCCGACGGAGCGCTCTGAAAACGTCCTTTTGGGGAAGACTATTTTGTCAGGTTGTCTGGAGGCCACTTTTGGTGGAAGACTATTTTGTCGGCTTTTCATATACGGACGATTCTACGTTGTCTTGTCTATTGGACCATTCTCTAACTAACCCGTGAGCGCTGGGGACCAAAATGGATGAGAACGATGCCCATTCGACTCCGCTATTTTAGCGCGCAATTAGTGTCACGGATGAATTTGGCATTTTTCTCAAACTTATCTGCCGATTCCTCTGTGCACCAAATTCTTACCGAAGGAACAAAATAACGATGAACAAACGCACTACGTAAAGAAATAAAGAAAGTAGAAATCGAGTCCCACATAGTCGGAGGTTCCAAGCTCGAAAACCTTGCTCCGTTAGACAATACTTTTCATCAAGATTATACTTCGTTCGGATATTTGCAAGATTGGACAATTCGGCCGCAACCAGCCGTGCATATAAATGCCTAAATCGCAAAATTTAACACAGGGTAACAGTTTTCCCGCAAGATTTTGCATTCGATTGAGTGAGGATTGGAATTTAGAAGTTTATGTGAACGTTTAAAGGAAATAGTTGCAGTCTTTATATGAATTTTTGGTCCACTGATCAATTTCTGTTTGATAGGGAAAATTTTCTTTTAAAAAAAATCCAATTATTACGGAGTGCAGGAACCGTATACAAATTGCAGGTTAATTGATGCTAAGCGTGCGAGAATCGAGCGCTCTGTTATTTAATGGTAGTTAAACCTTTCCGGTGGATATAATTCTGTTGCTAATTGTAAATCTGCGCATTTATTGAACATAAGTGCATACCGTACAGTTCAGTTTCCACTAGATTACTATTATCTTTGGATCTTAACATTTTATTTTTTATTTTTTGGGGTGTAAATGCAGTTATTATGTAAAATGCAGGTCATAATTACCTGAGACAATAAGGATTTGCAGCAGAGAAATATAGCGGGATCACCAGAATAAACGAAGAAACGGTGGATACCTGTAAGTTCACAGACTTCTTTAATGAGAAGATCGTTATCTTTCATTTTAATCCAAGTCTTATTTCTTTTATAAAACGCCGGACAACAGTAGCTTAGGGTTTCTCCACACAGATTGTCAATGAGAGTAATTAAAATGGAATATATTTTCGGTCTTTAATATAGCTTAACTTAAGAACACTATCAGGCACCTGCATTTTTCGAGTGCATTATAGGCCTTTTCCTTATACCTCAGCTTAAATTAAAATAAAATAGTTGGAAATAAGAACGTTATCAGCCGTCTGCATTATACCAGTGCATTACTGCATTAAAGGCCTTTTCCTTATACTTCTGCTTAAATTAAAATAAAATAGTTGGAAATAAATTGTTGATATCAAATAAATTACTTATAGTAAGTCTGTAGAAGACTTTTGAAATCTCCATAAACTAAAAATAAGTTGTTTTTAGTGTCCAATAACTTTGCAGAGTAGCTCAACAGAAACCAAGGCATTTGTTTTTCTTTTTTGTTAGATGTTTAGTTTATTTCTGGAAACAATAGTATTTGAAGTATTCGAGAGTACAAAATTTTAATGATTATAATAATAAATTTTGGTTTTGGAAATGTGAAAGAAATAATTTTGTAAAAACTATAAGTTTTGTCTAGATAGAATTTGAAAGGAAAAAATGACATTTTTTCCACGATTACTTAGAATAGATATAATTTAGGAGTAGGTTAACTTGGGAGCAAAGAGACTTGTTTTTCAGGCAAAAAAATGGCCTAAATCTCACCAGATTTTCTGCATTTCAGAACCATACTCCGGGTGTTTTGCCCGCCCCATTTTAAACCAACCTAGATGCTCAGTAAATCATTTTGTATAGAGCTGTGATAGAACCTGCCCTAAAGATAACTCCGAAAAGGAGTTAGCCCACTCCTATAATTTATCATTTTTATTATTATTTTTTACTTACTTACACTTAAATTTGTTTGGCACCTCTTAAATCATAATCATAGAATGTAGAGAATAATCTTATTATCAAAACTATTTAAAAATTTTAAAAAAAAAATACTAATGAAAATGTTATTTAACTCTTGTTTTTAATTTTTAATTTTCTTAGCAAACCAATTCTTCCAAAATTAATTTATTTAGTAAACCAATACTTCTAACAAAAACACATTAGATATTGACAATGTTTTAGTCACTCGATAATTATAATTTTTATAGTCAAATATCTATAAAGCAATTCCCATTTAATTTTGACTATTTAAATGTCCCTAGACTAGTCCCTCAAATCACTAATACACTAGCAAATAAAAATTATAATTATAATATCTATCCATTGATTTTTTAATTTTGAAACATTATATATTTTTAAGCTTGAAACATTATTTATTGTGATAAATGTTTTAAAGTTTGAAACATCATGTGTATGTGTATGGTAATTCTATTTTTTTTTATTAGATATTATAATTTTAATAATGTTATGTTTTATGACAATAAAATTGTATTTTAATTATTTTATAAGAATGTTATTATTTTATTGACAATTAAAAAATTATTTTTGTTTTTTACTTTGTAATTTTTTATTAATTATTCCAATTAATATGAATTAACTTTTTATTAATTATTCTAATCAATATGAATTAAATTTTATTTTGATTAATATAAATTTATATTTATAATTTATTTTTAGTCAAAAGTTTTTTTTTTTTTTTTAATTTAAAATTTATTATTATTATTTTAATTATTTTTTTTTAATTTAAAAATTATTATTATATTTTTTAATTAAATTGTATAGTTATAATAGTAGTTTTAGTTTTTTTTTTTTTAATAAAAACACTATACAAGAAATATATATCACTTTTTATAAAAGATAAACCCAAATTTTTATAGTGGGAAATCCAAAAACCACTTCAATAAGATATCGTGTTCATCTATATTCCTTAGCAGTGAAGTTATTATTTTTACAATGTTGTACTGGTCTTTCCATACAAGATCCATACATAGAATATTCTGAGTTTTATTAAATGTTTCAAACAGGATTTACATGTAAAATACAGATTGTCTTGAATTGTTTGTATCTTAAAATTATACCTAACCATTGATTAGGTTAAGGTTATGAAATTTGATAATTTCTTTTATTAAATTTGGTTTGGTTTGGTTTGGAAATGAGTTACAATATAGATGTCTTTAATTTCAGTCTTGGGTTCATAGTTTGGGTTGATGGGTAGCATGTTTGTTATCTTTCCCATCCAGATTTAATTCTCACAAAGTCATAATGATCAACACCTATCATGAAAACATCTAAACCACCTACTACCATTGCAAGCTAAGCATATTTTCAACTCTATACTTACATGTATAAGTATACATTTATTCATTCTCCTCTCATTTTCAAATTCCATGATCCCATCTTTCCAACCATGACATTTTGTTCTAAGTAACCAAAGCCATAAACCAACTTTATAAAACTTCCTCATCATATGGTTAAAATAGGAATTGCTCAATTTCATCCATGCATATTCACTCCAAAAATGCTTTCCAGAGTCAAAAATTATAGAGACAAAATCAAACAAAAACATTGAATTTACCCCGAACCGAGCAAGAAATTCTCCAACACAAAGATTCTCTCATTTCCATACTACATAATGAATATGGTCAGCATAAAGGTTTTACAATACTACAACTCCACTATTGTACTTCTTCCCATTCAATCAACTAAGATATCCTTCCCCTTTTTAGCAAAAATTATGCCTCTACTTTAATAATCAATTTCAATGCAATTCTCTAATACACGTGTAGTTGTACATATGCTAAGTTTGTATAATTAGAGTGCTCTAGGGGTTTTTCAACCTGTTGAATCCATTTATGCATTCAAAAATGCAATTTAACCAATAGAAATTTGTGATTTCATCCAGATTTATGTCACTGGATTCCGACGAAAAAGGCCAAAACATAGAACAATTAGACAACGTCATTTATAATGTCGTAGTCTAAACATTCTATGTTTTGGCCCTTTTCCAAGAATTTTTTCTGTGAAATTTTGCCCGAAATCTAGCACGAAAGTGTTGGATCTACATATTTGAGTGCCTAAGTGTGTATAATCTGAGTGCCCTAGGGGTCTTTCAACACGTTGAATCCATTTATGCATTCATAAATGCAATTTAAATAACAGAAAATTGTGATTTCGTCCAGTCGTCAGGTTTCAGTGAAAAGGGCCAAAGCGTAGAACAGTTAGACAACGTCATTTATAATGTCGTAGTATAAATGTTCTACATTTTGGCCCCTTTTCCGAGATTTTTCTGTGAAATTTTGCCTAAAATCTGGCGAGAAAGTGTTGGATCTGTAAATTTGAGTGGCTAAGTCAGTATAATCCAAGTGCCCTAGGCATTTTTCAACAGGTGGAATCCATTTATGCATTCATTAATGTAATTTAAACAATAGAAAATTGTGATTTTGTCCATATTTATGTCTACTCAAAATCTGCAAGTTGCTCAAAGGATAGTTCTTCCTTCTGTCTCAGATACCGTATAGACGCCCCTGTCTAATATTCATATTACCTAGGAGTCTCTAAGTCAGATGGCTTAGAACAATTCATGCTCTGATGCATAGTCATCATCTTCATTAGTAGATTCATCATCTCTATAAGCTATGACTTCTTTCTTTCTGTCTGTGGATTCATCTTTCACTACAATATCTGAAAGTACAGTCTCTTGAACCTGTTCCTTATTTACATGTCCTTTGTTTCTTTCATTTGTTTTCCAAACCTTTCTGTATCTAACATCTTTCTTTTTCTCTGTAGATTTTTATTCATCTTGTTTTATTGTCAATCTTGCGATCTCTGGGACCTGGTCTTTGTTCATCTGTTCTTCCTGTTTTCTTATCCATGCTTTCTTATATCTGATATCAATGTTCTCTTTCATGGAATTATCAATCATGTTTCTACAATCACGAGTTATTTGTCCATAGTTATGACATTTGTAACATTCAATGTTACGTGGGGCCACATAATCATTTATTTCTTGAACATTTCTTTTATAATCCTTGCAATCTGCAACCTTATGTTCAAAGTTAGTACAATAAAAACAATGACCATAAAAGAAATTTACATACCTGGGAGTGAATGATTTTCTTTGTGGGAGTGAATTTCTGCCTTGACTGATCATGATCATGATCGAAGCTTCTTTGTGGCTTGAACATGGATGGTCTTCTTGAAGATGTATCTTTATTAGTTTTCTTAGATTCTGGTTGACCATGATCCCTTCCTTTGAGTACTTATGCATAACTCTTGGTCTTTTCTTCATTCTTCTTTTCTAGCAACCTAGAGTGTTTCTGTTCATTCTCTACTACTGATGTGGATGTTTCTATCTCTTCAGCATTCTTGTTGAGCTTGATGATTTTACTTCTCAATGTGACAACTTCTTCTTCAAGCTTCTCAACCTCTTCTTCTTTCTTTAATATCTGAAACTTCATGACTTCTTTTGTTCTCTTCACTTCTTCAGGCTAAATTTTTCGTGTGATTATTTCTTCTTGACCAAACTCTGACTCAAGTTGGTTTAGATTGTTAGTTATTTTCTTAAGATGATCTGTCAATATCTTATTTCTCATTTATGCTTCTTCCTTATGTGCTACTATGTTGGCTTCCAAATATTGTTTTTGATCTTTAATATTTTCTTCGATCTTTCTGGCTTCCTCTATCTGAGTTCTTAAGTTCTTGATGACCTATTGGGCTTCTTTAAAAATGTGAACACTTTCCTTTTGTTTCATCAATTCTTTCTTGAGTGACTTGTTTTCTTCTCTTTCTTTTCTTAGTTCATCTAAAGCACTGATCAATTTCACTTCAATATTGTCTTCTTTTTCAATTAGTTTTTATGTCTCATTTCCTTCATGGCATTCCATTTCAAGATGTCTGTGTTTTTTCACAATTAAAGAAAAACAACATACTTATGTTTATTATGTACTCTTCATCTTCTGAATCTGTTTGACATGGTGAATGTCTTTCTTCTTGATATGTACCTGCATCTTCTTTGGCATTTTCTAAATCTGTGATGGGTGAAGAATATATATCATGTAACTTATCCCGAAGTGCTTTGGCTCATGAACATTTACCAACCTTTTCTCTTACCGGATTAAGTAATCCTTCCCAGATGAAATCCATTGTTATTTTGTTATTTTTCTTCAATTCCTTCTTGGGTGCAGTCTTTGCCCTTTTTGAACTATCATATCCTATAACAATTGATGGCCAAATATAATACCCATGTGCCTATAGATGCATGGGTCAGTAGATGTTTCAGAGTTTGAAATCTTTCTTCACATTTCTGTGTCCACAGGAATTTGTCCCCTTCTTCTGGAGGGCAGTGATTCGACAACCAATCATGGAGAATCCTTTTATAAATCTCCTATAGTATCCTGCTAATCTCATAAAGGATCTGATATCCGAAACATCCTTTGGGGTAGGCCATTCCATGATAGACCTGATTTTGTCAAGGTCTACTGCTACTTCTTCTTAGGATAGAACATGGCCTAAGTAATGTATTTGCTTCTGGAAGAATTCACATTTGTTGAATTTGGCATAGAGTTGATGTTCTTTTAGCACTTGTAGCACAAGTCTAAGATGCTCTTTATGCTCTTTTCTGTTCTTGGAGTAAATTAATATATCGTCAATAAAAACAAGCACAAATTTGTCTAGGAATTTACTGAGTACATTGTTCATCAAGCACATAAAAGTGGCAGGGGCATTGGTCAACCCAAATAGCACTACCACGAACTCACAATGACCATACCTCGTCCGAAAGGCAGTTTTATGGATGTCTTCACCATTGATTCGGACTTGATGGTATCTCGACCTCAAATCAATCTTTGAGAAAATAGACGCACCCCCCAATTGATCGAACAAGTCATCGATCTTGGGCAAGGGGTACTTGTTTTTTATAGTTACCTTATTGAGTTGCCTATAATCTATACACAGTCTAAGGGTATCGTCCTTCTTTTTCACGAACAAGACTGGTGCTCGCCATGGAGACATGCTGGGTCGAATATAGCCTTTATCCATCATTTATTTTAATTGCAACTTGAGTTCAACTAACTCGGGTGTCCTCATCTGGTAGGGTGTCCTAGACATTGGCACCGCTCCCAGTGCAAGTTCTATCGAGAAGTCTATGTCCCTTCTCGGAGGTAGACCTAGTACCTCTTCCGGAAATACATCTCCGTATTCTCTCAGGATAGGGTGATCATCAGGGCTTGGTTTGTCACCTTCGATTGTTTTCAACACCTGTATTGCATATAGGGAACATCCCTTTCAGCAATACTTTCTTATTTGCAGAGCTGATATTTGTCTTACTGAGACAGGTTTTCGAATCCCTTGAAGGGTTATCTTTTTCCCTTCTTTACTTACACATTCTAAGGTTTTATGGTAATAGTCCAATCTGGCTTTATGGGCGGCTAGCCAGTCCATACCAATCAACAGATCATACGATCCCAGGGGTAATAAGTTAAGGGTTGCTTGGATGGGGAATCTACCCAACATCAATTGGCAGGCTGGTATAACCTCTGCTACCCTTCTTTTGGTGCCAGTGGCTAACTGTACCAACCATGGCTTGGTATGTTTTTGTGGCTGTAGTTTACACTTATCAACGGCTTTAGGGGCTGTATAACTCAAATTTGAACCAAGGTCAATCAAAACAGACACTAGATGGTTGGAAATCATACCTTCTATTTCCACCACTGAAGCTTGGTGGTCAGCTTGGTTATTATCCAAGGCTGCATAAATTTGCGGCACACTCCTAGCCACATCATTGACGGTAGTAGCTTCCTGGATATTATAAATCCTCCGACTATTCTGTTGTCAGTGTGGACAATCTCTCAATAGATGTTCTTCCCCACAACCCCAGCATTTCAAAGGTTCTCTCTTTGGGTTATCAGTCTTCACTGATATGGGTCCAGAAGTTTTATTTCTGCTCAAGGAGGGAATATTCTGCCAGTGCATACTCCAGGCTGGGAAGCTCATTCTTGGGTTCTTCTTATAGTTCTTAAATCCTGGGGATTTAATCCCCTTTTTCTGAAATCTTGAACTATTCTTTTGTTTCCATCCTTCGCAAGGTTATGCTCGATGCCCAAATTGTTCATGACAATAGGTTGCATTTCGAATAGTGCCTTCTAGAGGCTTTGGCTCATCAAATTCAATTCTATTCCGATAGTCCTTAGGTAGTCCACTGATGAAGTGTTGCACCTTTGCCTTTTCCGCCTTGATATAGGGTACATACCTCAACAAATCAAGGAATTTGTTGACATATTCTTCTAGATTGAGTTGTCCCAGTTTGAGTTCATAAAACTCTTTAGTCTTTTCGTCGAAATATTTTTCCGA
>ML794647.1:145228-165640 GCA_009831015.1 Picea engelmannii
CCCAAGACAGGTCCTCTTCGCGAACCCCTTTCACATTCTTAAGGTCTTCCCACCAAATGGAAGCCTTTCCGTTCAAGTTGAAGGTGGCCACTCGGGCCTTCATATTTTCTAAAAAGTCATGGACTCTGAAATACTTCTTTAGTTCAAGCAGCCAGGCCTCTGCTTCCTCTCCCTTCTTTATTTCATCGTCGAAGGAGGGTGGTTTGGCTTTTCTGAATTCTTTGAATTTACGACCTTTGGAAGACTTTTGCTTCTTATGTTTCCTTCGGGAATAGGAACTGGTTCTGCTGCTAGAAGAGCCCTTTGAATCGCCTTCTTCCTCCTCAGAGGAATCATTCGCCGCTTGTCCTTTACCTCTAGGGTGGACCTTTTTCGAGGTGCTCCTCTCAGTGTGGCCACTGATATGACCCTGTTTCTGAGTTCCAGTTTCATGCTGCATTTTTCTTTGTAGATCGGATAAACTCTGCAGTAAAATTGCGTTAATTTCTGTTTGCTTTTCTTATTCTTTCATCATTCTCTCATTGTCATCCTTACAGCTTTGTAATTCGACCATGAGGCTTCTTACAGTTTCAGCTAGGTCTGGAGGGGTCCCTATTGCCCTCCTTTCGTTAGAATCTTCATCTCTGTTGTGGGAACCCTCTCCCACTTCATGGTGAGTCACCACACTATGCGTTGATAAATTCCCGTGGTTGATCTTCTGCTTGTGTGTAAAAGGAAAATGTTGGTTGTTAGTCAATATTTATATTTATTTATAACCAGTACATAATTCATATTTTCACATGTACACACACACAATAGGGCTTTTTCATTCTTAACTTTGTCTTTTGATTAGGAAGGTTAAGACAAGGGGTTTACTCCTTTTAACAGTATTCCGAACGGAGTCTCTGTGCAACCCGTTCATGATCCCAAGCAGGCCAAGTGTTGTAACCATGCTCTGATACCAATTTGTAACATACCCACTACGGCATAATAAATTTTCGGCCTTTTTCTTCTTTTCTCCGAGGAACATAGTTCCTCGGATCCCTACGGGGCCTGATACAGACCCTGCCATCCCCTTATCCGCACTCATATGATCGACAGTTATGGCCACAGGCCTTATCGAAGGGTACTCATCGACT
Organism: Picea engelmannii; assembly: GCA_009831015.1. NCBI lineage: Eukaryota > Viridiplantae > Streptophyta > Pinopsida > Pinales > Pinaceae > Picea > Picea engelmannii. Next base: position 146,347 of record ML794647.1, read on the forward strand.
TTGGTGATACGGGAAATCGAGGTACAAGTATTCCTTTGTTCATTTCGGGGTTTCATCCATCGAAATTTCGCAGCTAGCGAATATGAGGAACATTGACCTTTGAGAGTCCTAGGCACCGAAAAACCGAAATGCCAAAACCACGTGTGCTAATCCATTTCGGGACTTCGCCTATCAGGATTTTGCGATATGCGAGGACAATACTTTTGCCTCTAGATGTCCCGATTGTCGAAACACCGAAACATTAATTCTAGTGGCCCTATACTCATTTTCAAAGTTTCATACTTCAAGGTTTCGCAAGTCGAGATTTCGGGGGATGCGATGACAAGAGGTCTCACATCGGGATCTTCCGAGAGCCGAATTCCGAAACACTACCTCTAAACATGCTTCGCTATTTCGAGGTTTCCTCCATCGGGATTTCGGGACATGCGACGACAGGAGGTCTTGCACCTGGGTTTCCCTGGCGCTGAAAATCTGAAAACTCATAACTTACCCACACGCTAGCATTTCGGGATTTCGCAAGTCGGGATTTCGGGACTTGCGAGTACAAGGGGAATACGCCCTTCGGTATTTCGGGTACCAAAATGGCAAATATTGAGGTTCCTCTGCATGTTACCATTTCGAGTTTTCATATGTCGGGATTTCGGGGATCGTGAGCACATGGGTTCTTACCCTCAGGTCTCCCGTGTGCCGAAACACCGAAACGCTTACCGGCCACCACGTGTACTCTATAGTTGGGCGGTCCATGTACTCCCATGGGTCTTGGGATCAATGGTTCCGATCTCTTCGTTACTTGCGAAGGTTAAAAGGGGTCGAGGCATTAACGCCCGTGTTCCTTCATCCAATTTAACGGTCATAACAAACCTTAGATCCTCCGAAAGGGTCTCATTCGTTCATTTAGCAAGAGGAAGGGTATCCTGGGTACCGAACCACCGAAAGGTCCTAATTCACCCACACGCCGTCACTTCGGGTTTCCGTGAATCGGGGTTTCAGGTCTTGCGCGTACAAGGGAATACGCCCTTGAGTATTCCAATTACCGAAATGTCGAAATATCGTAACATACATGCATATTGTCCTTTTGGAATTTCATCCATCGGGATTTCGGGACTCGCGAGCACAAGGGAATACGCACTTTGGTATTCTGGGCCCCGAAGTGCCGAAATATCCTATCTCATCCAAATCCTAAACTATTTCGAGGTTTCGGTCGTCGGGATTTCACAACTCGCGATGACCAGGGCTCTTGCCCTTTGATTTCCTGGTTGCCGAAACGCTTACTGGCAGCCACGTGTCCTTATAAATGGACGGTCCAGGTACTCCCATGAACCTCTGGATCTACGGTCCCAATTTCTTCGCTACTCACGAAAATAAAAGAAAAGGGTTGAGCCATTTAACGCCCTCGTTTCTTCCTCCAATCTAACGGTCACAATTGACCACAAATCTTCCAACAGAATCTCATTTGTCAATCGATACTTATCCCTACGCTGCCATTTTGGGATTTCGCGAATCGGGGTTTCGGGAATTGCGAATACAAGAGGAATCGCGCTTAGATACCCCGGGTGTTGAAATGTCGAAATGTCGAGATTTTAAGAGGCCCATTCTTCCTCGTACATGATGGCTAAGACTTGTGCCACCAAATCCTCTTTCAGGTTCTTGGTAAGCTTTCCAGAGAGGGTATCTTTGTGGAGAAATCTATTCCAGGTATTCTTGGAGATGAATAAGGGCATAGATTTCCCGAAAACAGACTTGAAGTCTGAATTAGTTCAATATACATATATATAAATCTATCTATAAACATAAGCCATACGTGGTCCTTCCAATAAAAGCATGCAACCACCATTTCTGATCAAAACACCACACAGATAGTCTTATACTCAAACCATTCATAAATTTCACGGACTATGAGCATACATGTCAACATATAAATTTTAAGATACAAGATATAACACTTATCGGAAAAACACCAGAGGTGATGCAACTGCTGAGAGGGGTGCTCGTTTCCACCCAACCGTAGGCTCAGTGATTTCGAATGGATTTACCACTAGCCACCCCCGAGCTGAGACCACGATGTTGCGAGACTGAGTCTCTGTTCGCCAGTGACCAAGAACGAAGGTTACTCTCCTTCTTCTCCACTATCACTCACTCTGTATTTTCCAGAGTTCTTTCCTCTTTTTCCTTCCCTCCCGTCTACCCCTGATCGCACACTCTTCCTGCCTTTTCTCTTTTCGGTGAGGTTGTGTGTGGCATGATCTTCCTCGTGGTCGTCGGGTCTGAGGACTCTACGAGTGGGCAGTTCACCCCCATCCCTCATTACTCATGAGGAGCCATTTACCTACCAACCTAGCAAGTCATTTAATTTGGGGCCAGCAAGCCGCTCTTGGTTCTCCGGGCCAGTGAAGTCCAAATACGGTATTGGTTTCGGTGGAAGTTAACGCCACCATTCCAGGTGCCTTCCACCACCTTTCTTCAGCCATCTTGGTCTCTTTTTCAGCACATCCCCCTCTCAGTAATCCTGCAATATATATATTCATAATATTATTTACATTCGTCGACCTTTTTCACAAGGTCCATTCACATCACACATTCACATTTCTGAGTTTGCCACAATACTTGGCCAGTATAGTTATTTTTACAGACTGGGGGAAACAGGGTGTTACAAGGGGATTGGTCATATAGCATGCGTCACAGGTATCATCTTGTTGGCCTTATGCCCACGATCGATTTGAGGATGAAATTTTCACCGAGAATGCTCAAGATTGGGATATGGCGATATCCACGAAGGTTGATCCTAGAGGAACAAGGTTTAGAGCTATGAGCTTTGAAGAGCAGGCCACGTTTTTGGAGCAAGCAGTTCAAGTAGTTGGTCGACACCCTGAAGTAGTAGGAGCATATGAATTGGAGGAAGAAACAAATGCCCCAAGAAGACATTGATATCGTTGAAGCTCATCAGGGATCCCCGGTACAAATCAGAGATTTCCCTAAAGATCAAACGGCTCAAGAGAGTGGCGCATTTTTACACCAGCAAGCTCAGCTATTAATGAAACAGATGCAGGATAACTCGCATCTTGCCATAAGTCCCAGGATTTCAACTACCATTTGAAGCATCCCGACAGAACCAAGTGATCATGGTCTCACAGTCGTCGATGGCACCAATGGGTCGGGCAATCCCAAATCTATGATATCGCCAATTGATCCCTCGGGAGAAGGAACAACTCAACCAGAGACAGGTCGGGTGTCGATAGAAACACAAGCGCCCAACCCCTTGAGCACGCTTATACACATATACAGCAACAATGAGAGCACGAAGCCCTCTCGTGGCACCCCGGTGTGCATCCAAGAAGAAGAAGGTCCTGAAAATACCCCTTCCCCAAGTCCCGAAAAGGTCTCTTCTATTGGGCCCGCGGTTCAGGACCAGGGAGTCCCACATAAGGAAGCTGAAGTTGAAGGTAATCTCAATACAAGAAAGTCCGATGAACCGGAAATTGATGTCGGCCCGAGTGACGAACCTCCGCAGAAGGAAATCAATAGTTCCACGATCGATGAGCAAGTAAGTGACAAGTCTATGCCCAACACCTCTATCCTGCCCAATACCTAGATCCTCGATGAGCAACAAGTAGAAGTTGGATCTACAAGGAAGAACGAAGAAGTTCAAAAGCCCACTCTCGAACAAATATACACTGCAAGAATCTTGAGAAACAATCTCACATGGGGCGATCAACAGATACCAGACCCGGTAGATGAGGTCACAGACATCTATGCGATCTACTATGATCAAAAGAAAAAGGCTATCATACAGAGGACTGCAAAGAAGAGAAGAATCACCCTAGATCAGTCCATCATAGTCGTCACTAAGGAGAATTTAATCGATACAGCAGATGCCCGTACATCTGAGCTGATTAGTGTGGGAAAATACCTCTTAGAGGTCGCCCAAGACAGAGCCAGGAGAGATGAAAAGGAACTTTTCACCGCCCAAAAGGAGCTCGAACACTTGCGCAATCTTGTCGATTACTATAAGGGTGCTACACAGATAGTTGTGTATTTAAAAGATGAGTTTGGTAAAGCTTACGATGAGTTCAAGAACGAAAGACACATGTTAATATCGAATATAGCCGAATTCCAAGAAGACACTCTCATGGCACTCGCAACATGTAAAGAGATGGAGCGATGGTATGAGAAGGCGCAGCAGGCGGTGGAGAGGCTCGAGTTTATTGAGGCAATCCAGAAAGGCTGAGAAAAAGAAGACCACAGCATTCGGCTAGTAAGTAAAAGCAGTCTCAATCGCATGAATCGATCAGCCGAATACTGGGCCAAAATGTCTCGAATCCCACACGAAGAAATCCAAGAACAATGGGCCAGGTGTCAGAAGCACTGGGATAAAATCAATAAAATAATGAAAGACATCGGACTCCCCGAGTATGGTACCCTCGATATGTTTATCAACCTAAACAAAATAATCAAGCTGTGCGTCGAACAAGATGTGTTATGGGTTGAAGAATGCTCAAGCGTCACTGATGCAAAGCCAGGGCAAGTACAGCAGTTCGCAGGACATCCAATCAAACCCAGAACCATGCTTCAGAAATTGAACTTCAGCCTCGCAAAGTATCGAGCGCACACAGCAGACATCAGGGGAATATATGTGGCTCCAATGGAATGGCACAGATTTCCATGGGCCAACACCTGTGAAGAACACTTTATTAGATGGTTTGATTATAAAAGATCCCACCCTTTTCAAGAAACAACTCGGGTGGACTGTTGAAAGACTATTAGATGATAACACCACATGGTGATTTTTTATTAGCTCAAATTATATTTTACTGTTAATTACTATTAAGACTTTATATTATAAATAGGGACATCGACCGATGGCCAAGGGTCGATGGTTGTTGTAAGAACACTTTTTTCTTTTAGTTGTATGCGAAGCCCTTCTGGACCAAAGACAAGCTATTTTTCATCAGATGTATGTGATTGGAGTTGGAGGAGAATTACTTCCTTTCATGTTCCATGAATGTTGCAGTGAATGAGTAAGAGCAATTAATTATATTGTCAAGTTATCTGGTGCAATGTTTTGATGTACTTTGCTTTAAATGATGAAAGTAAATTGGTGTGCTTCTATGTGATCAAAGTCCTGGTAGATGAATTATTTTGCTTACCGTAATCTTGGTTACATATGTGTTTCTTTTTCTTTATGCTAAGTAGTTTACCTTAGCTATGTGATGAGCTTCTTGGTAGATGAATTATTTTTCTTGCCATGATCTTGATTACATATACATTTTTTCTTTATGTTAAGTATTTTTCTCAGACAGTAGTCGGATGCTCGTTTGGTTAGAGTATTAGTACTAGGCCCTTTGGCATAAGATCGATGTCTGCATGCTCGAGCAGCGGGTTATCCCAAGCTCGACCCCTTCCCAACAGTTTAAACTTTTGTCTTGTCTTTGTCAAGTTGGTTTATACTGGCTTGCATATCTCGTACCAGCCCCCCCCCATCTAAGAGAGAATACAGAGAAGAACTATCCCAAGTGAAGGAAGAGCTTTCACCCGAAAACACAAAAGCTCATCGATAATTTAGCCATATCGTAAGATCTGGAGAACCATTCCACTCCAAATGCTGCAGAGTCTAATTGGGCCTCTGTGGCGGGTTTGGTTTCTGCTATTGAGTCAGGGGATTTAGGAACCATCAACAAGTACCACCTGATATTTCACTGTCTAATTCGACCTCAATATCAAGAATGTTGCCTTTGCTTATCATTTTGTTTTCCATTTAAGTCTTTCAAAGTTTGCTCGAGCATGCGAAAACCATTGACTTAAAAGACTAATATTTAAATTAGAGAATTGACGGTCAAAACTTTCCTCGACGTGCTTAAGGAATTCGGCATCGGAAAGGATTAAGCGTGAAAGAAAACGCTAGAGAGAAATAAGGTTATTGAGTATTGATCTTCACCGGCGTTGGCAGACACGAGATTTATTTCGCGACAAGCATCACCGAGAATATCGTCGATGACCGATCCCTTCGGCATCGGCGAACAACTAAAAGAGTAAGCGCTCACGAAGAATGAAATCATATCACCGATCACCGACTTCCGAAACGTTTTCGGCATCGGGGGTTTTCGAGTATGATAACCCACAAAGGAACTATGCGATGGAACTATCTCTGAAAGTAGATCCCCGATAACTTACGGCATCAGCGAGGTTTTAGAAGGATAGCCCATGGAGAACGCGATAAGTCAACTCCCGATCGTCGACCCCGATGCCCTTCTGCCTCGGCAATCCCAGGTTTATTTTAATGCACGTCTTTTGTTTAAAGACACGACTCCAACTAATATATATGGTCAAACCACCTGCCCTCTGTTGCCATTTGTCATTTCCCTAGTGATCAGACATATGATCTAGTTTTCCCTGGAGTCGTTACTAGCCCTTGAGACCCACGTCGCACCCCAAACAAGTTTTACCACGTCAGCATCGTACGACGAAATTCGTCGACGTCAGAAGTTTTCTCGGTAGGATACCGATGGAAACATGCATAATCATATCACTGATTCCCAATCTGCCCACTAAGAAAACTACGCGATGGGATGTTTTATCTCTAAGATACGCTAGATACGAGGCATTTAAAGGGTTAATTAATTCCAGAATCTCGCATTAGTTGCTAATTGGTGCACGAATCAAAAGGATTGTTTGAACATGCCGATATAGTGCTTCTCCCTCCGCGCCTCCGTCGTCAACCCACATAGAATTTATTTGCAGAGATTCGGCGGTAGATTGTTTTGAATTTCACCCATTACTCGTATTAACATGTTGATACGACTGGTATGATCTCTCTCGTTATATTCTTTTGAGTCATTGTAAACAAGGCTATTCTATGCGCGAAGGAGTTCGGAACACCCAGAGGAGCGAGACGAGCAGTATGGGGATAGCTTCCAAGGTCCAGAGAGTATTAAACAACAATTTAGCAAGCATTACAAGTATGTACCGGTCTATGGATGTTTTATGCTTCATTTCATATGTTTTTATCCAATGTTACTCTGTACACTTGCCTAAAGGATCGTTTTCGGTTGCAGGAATGATGCCTCCGAAGAAACCCACCACCAGGAAATCTCCAAGAGAACCAAAGCTACAAGAACCAGAGGTGGGAGAAGGTTCCTCCCCATTGGTTGCAAGACAATTGAAATTTTCTCCAAAGCCAGTGCCCGTCATCAAAACAACCACCAAGAAAGCTTTCGTTCAACCCTCGGCCTTTGGAGACACAGAGACGAACATTGGGACCAAGAAAGTATTCCCGTGCTAGGAATAACCTTTCAAGAAAATCAAGCGGGAGGAATTCCCCGAATATACCCCGCACAACGATCCTGATACAAGAAGACTTGACGATGAAGTCCTCCCGAATGTCTGAAATGCGTATCTGCACATGGTGGCGAGCAGGACATCGGTATTCCCCTACATCGTTCTAAAATGGATTATCGATCACACAAATATGTTTGATTAATGAAGACAATGGCGAGTGTGTCGAGGTTTTCCTCCCAGTGGAAGTTCAAAATTACTACAAGCTCAGAGAGCCGGAGGAGCGATTGAACACTGATTTTGTTTGAGTTTATATGAGAAAAATAACACCAACAAGGTGATGGATTCCTAGTGGAGAGAGGATAAAACGTTCACCAATCGGACCTCCGATGGGTACACGACGGCCAACCTAAGAGAGCCTTATATCTATCTAATGGCCCTCTTCTGTCGATTACATGGGGAGAAAGATTGCTCCAGGTTTTCAGAGGCTTGGATGCCTCTAGCTTATACTATAGCCATTTCCAGAATAAGTTTCAATTGGGGTGCAATCATCTCCAAACAACTAAGCACTTGCATACGACAAGCTCAGACGCTGAAAGAGGGGGAAACCCATTCCTTTTACATGGCCTCTTATCTATTGGATGTCATATGTGCCAAGAACGTCTTTGCTGGAATGAACTTAAGCTGGCACGCCTCTGAATTCCTAGTCCGTGTATATTTCGGCATCTTGTAGGAAAATAGGTACAAGAAATCCTACTCTCTCAACTGCGATCAGTTTATCACATGTATTTATTTCCTGTTGTTCAAGAAAGAGTTCATAAGGATGTCGGATGTAGCCAAAAAGGTTCTATCGAAAGTTGGTCATTGGTATCTAGATGAGCGCGATACTTACATCAAGGTTTCGGCACCACCGGAGCACCCCCTCTGTTACTTGTATATGTCCCCGATCGACTAGTAGTAGGGGAAAGCTGTTATCAGACTGTCTTGCAAGGTTATAATGCTACTTTGGTAAAGGATAAGAAGTGGGCCTTCATACCCTATGGGTTTCATATTGGTTTCTACATGGTAAAGGACATCGCACATGCCAAGCAAGAAGGGTTAAGCCAATTGGAGTTATGATTCTAGACTAGTCATTTTCGCAAGCATGACCCCAAGGGTCTGATCCTGAAGCATGCGTCACAGGTATCATCCTGCTGGCCATATGCGCATGATAGGTTTGAGGATGAGATCTTCACCGAAATTGCTCAAAGCTGGGATGAGATGGTGGCAAGGATGGTTGACCCTAAAGCAACCAGGTTTAAGGCCATGAGTTGGGATGAGCAAGCAACAGTCTTGGAACAATCGGATCAAGAAATCCTCAAGGCCAGCGAAGAAAGGATAGCACCTAAATCATTCGAAGCGGTGGAAGATCCTCAAGAAGCCACCGAAACAGCAAAGATTTCCCAGGTAACCCCGGTACAGGACAGGAATTTCCCCAAGGCTCATGATACATGGGAGAGAGGGGCACTCATGTATCGACAAGCCCAGCAGATAATGAATCAGATGCAGGATAACCCGAACCTCATCAAGTTGCCCAGGCTTCTGACCGATAGCCCAATGGGGCCAAGCGGCCCTGATTTCATGAATCTTGATAACATCAACGGGTCAGATGGCCCTGAATCCACAATATCACCGGCTAGATCGTTGGTAGAGGTGACGACTCAACCAGAGACAGGTCGGGTATCAGTAGAAACAAGCGTGCATAATCCTTTGAGGGAGTTTATAAGTATATGTAGTGATGATGAAAGCTCAGAGGCATCTCGCAGGACCCCTGTGCATGTCCAAGAAGAAAAGGCACATGAGAAGATTTCTTCTCCTGATCCCAGGGTCCAAACCTAGGAGGTCCCACAAATGGAAATAAAAGCTAAAAGTGTTCCCGACACCAAGAGGCTCGATGCATCGGAAACCCGAGTAGACAATCCAAAGGAAAATTCAGAACCGGATGAGCCAAAGGAAGGATCCCCGCAAAAGGAAATCGGCGTTTCAATGACCAATGAACAAGTAAGTATCGAGTCTTTTCCCAACGCCTCTATTCCGCTCGACACTCATATCCCCGAAAGGCTACAGACGGAGGCAGGGTCTTTGGAGCACAACGAGAAAGTTCAAGAACCCGATCTTGAACAAGTATACACCACCAAAAATTTGGGAAACACACTCACATGGGGTGATTAGCAGATTCCTAAACCTATGGACGAGGTAGTCGATATTTATGCGATCTCCTACGATCGAAAGAGGAAGGCCATCATCCAGAGAACTACAAAGAAAAGGAGGATCATGTTGGATCGCTCCATCCTCGTCACTATAGAGGAAAACTTGATAAACACAGAAAATGCCAGAACATCTGAGCTCCTCGGCGTGGGGATGGTGCTCTCGGATGCCACCCTGGACAGAGCCAAATGAGATGAAAAGGAGTTGGTCGCCGCCCTGAAGAAACTAGAACATTTGTGCCACCTGGCTAAATACTATCAGGGCGCCACTCAGACCACGGTATACCTGAGAAGCGAGTTCAAAGAAGCTTACCGCCAATTCAAAAAAGAGAGGAAACTTTCTACTGCAAATATAGTTGAGCTCCAGGAAGACACTCTCATGGAACTCACAACGTGCAAGGATATGGAGCGGTGGCATGAAAGGGCGCAACAAGCCGTGGAGAGACTCGAATACATTGATGCAGTTCAACAGGGCCAAGATAAAGAAGAACACGGCATCCAAGTGTTGGGAAAAAGCAGTCTTGATTGCATGAAGCGATCAGTGGGGTATTGGGCTAAGATGTCTCAAGAACCACACCGAGAAATTCAAGAGCAGTGGGCCAAATGCAAGAAAGATTGGGGGAAAATTAACAAACCAATCAAGGATATCGGACTCCCCGAGTTCGGCAACCCCGACAACTTCGTCGACTTGTGCGACATAGTTGAATCGCATACCAAGAAAGATTTATTATGGGTTGAAGAGCTAGCAAAGGTGACCAACACAACACTAGGAAAAGTGCAAATATTTATGGAACATCCGATGAACAAGTAAGTATCGAGTCTTTTCCTAATGCCTCTATTCCGCTCAACACTCATATCCCTGACAAGCTATAGACGGAGGTCGAGCCTTCAGAGCACAATGAGAAAGTTCAAGAACCCGATCTTGAACAAGTATACACCACCAAAAATTTCGGAAACACACTCACATGGGGTGATCAACAGATTCCTGAACCTGTGGAAAAGGTAGTCAATATTTATGCAATCTCCTACAATCGAAAGAGGAAGGCCATCGTCAAGAGAACTACAAAGAAAAGGAGGATCACATCGGATCGCTACATCCTCGTCACTACAAAGGAAAACTTGATAAACACAGAAAATGCTAGAACATTTGAGCTCCTCAGCGTGGGGATGGCACTCTCGGATGCCACCCTGGACAGAGCCAAATGAGATGAAAAGGAGTTGGTCACTGCCCTGAAGAAACTAGAACATTTGCGCCACCTAGCGGAATACTATCAGGGTGCCACTCAGACCACAGTATACCTGAGAAGCGAGTTTGAAGAAGCTTACAGCTAATTCAAAAAAGAGAGGCAACTTTCTATTGCAAAGATAGTTGAGCTCCAGGAAGACACTCTCATGGCACTTGCAACGTGCAAGGATATGGAGCGGTGGCATGAAAGGGCGCAGCAAGCCATGGAGAGACTTGAATACATTGATGTAGTTCAACAGCGTCGGGATAAAGAAGACCATGGCATCCGAGTGCTGGGCAAAAGCAGTCTTGATCGCATGAAGCGATCAGCCGGGTATTGGGCTAAGATGTCTCAGGAACCACACCGAAAAATTCAATAGCAGTGGGCCAAATGCGAGAAACATTGGGGGAAAATTAACAAAGCAATGAAGGATATCGGACTCCTTGAGTTTGAAAACCCCGACAACTTTGTCAACTTGTGCGACATAGTCGAATCGCATACCAAGCAAGATTTATTATGGTTCAAAGAGCTAACGAAGGTGACCAACACAACACCAAGACAAGTGCAAAGATTTATGGAACATTCGATTGGAGCTCGGACTATCCTACAGCAGTTGAACACCAATCTAATGAAGTATCGAGTGCATGTAGTGGAGGTCAAAGGAATTTACGTGGCTCCGATGGAGTAGCACAGATTTCCATGGGCCCAAAATTGTGAGGAGTTGTTTATCAATTGGTCAGAGTATGAGAAAATTCACCCTTTCAAGTGATATCTTGAGTTGACTATTAAAGAAATTGTTAGAAGAGGATGCCATGTGGTGAATTTTGTTTTGTTTAAACTACACTTAGCCATTATTTTCAGTTGATTTTTATGTTATAAATAAGAACATTGACCAATTAGTTAAGGGTCGATGGTTGTTGCAATAAACACTTTTGTTTTAGTTTTTTCAAGAATTATTTCCGAGCTACCATTAATAGAGAAGTCCTTCTGGACCAAAGACAAAATTATTTTCATCAAATGCATGTGATTGGACATGGAGAAGAACTATTTCCTATCTCGTTTCATGAATGATGTTGTAATGAGTAAGAGTTATTTAATCTATTGTCAAGTTATCTAGTGCAATATTTTAGGTTCAAGAACCACCCGCAAATATCTCGGTTGTGCAAACTAGAAGTAAAGGTCATCCTTTCTCAAAGGATCCTACTACCACTCAAACGTCAGGGTAAAAGTCAACTCCCGATCACCCGAAATCACCTTTTTCTCCCCGTAAGAACCCTATTATCATCCATACATGAGAATTTCCCAAACTAGAGTACAAAGTAGTTGAAGATCTGAAGAAGTTGAAAGCTAATATATCGATTATGAACATATGCAGAATCCCTCAGAGAAAGGATATCTTGCTACAAGCATTGAAATCAATAGAAAACCCTACGACAAGCAATGAGTAGCAAAGAAATCTAAATTCCACAGATCTAGTAAATAAACCAACTGTGAATGCATGCTCAGAAGATAATAAGGAAAAACCTTTTGTTCCACCGTTTCTCTTAACGTTTGAAGTCTTCAACAGGAACCCCCATAATTGTTTGGTAGATTCAGGAGCATCTTCCAACGTTATTCCCTTGTCTATTTGCAAAAAATTAAATGTTGTTCCTCTCAAGAGCGATAAACATGTGATACAACTAGACAGAACCCGGGTCAAAGTCATGGGGGAACTCAGAGATGTAATGATCAGGATAGCGACACATCCTAAGTTTTTGCAAGTGATTGACATCATTGTAGTAGACAGCCCAGAGGTCTATGGGTTATTACTGTAAGTTTTAAACCTGTGAAGTAAAGCAATGCATATATATTCTTAAGCAATACAGAAATTAATCAATGGCTCATACACAGAATACACAGAGATCTTTACCGGAAACCCTCAACCGGGAAAACCTTTCTTTTTCATTATATCGAATTTCACCATTCGCCATACAATATATACAATGTTTTTTAGGTATTCCGTAGATACCAAAACCCTAATCCCTTAATCCGGGATTAATTTACAAATCAGCTAAAAATAGCAAAATCCGCTAAAAATAGCAAAAACCGCTCCAAAAAAAAAATTTCGGGGCGCTGCCCCGAACCCCGTCGGTGCCGAACGCTACGCGTAACCAGGGGGGGGCATACCTGCCCCCCCATGGGACCCCCCTAGGAAGCGCCCGGCACAACGGCAGAGCCCTAGGTGAAGGGATCGTCAGACGCAATCGTCGTATCTGACGCACCCACACACACACACATGCAAAGAATATAACACATACCCAACAATTACTAAGTCAAGATTGGTCTGAGAAGTTAAATGGGTACTTTAGTACAGACTGGGCACACCTTTGGCTACCACTGAAGGGATACAAGAATATGATCAGAATCGATAGGGAGAGATACCTGAAACATACAGTCACTAATCTAGAAACCCTGAACAAACCCTCATCCACAGATTTCCCTGTGTTGGGTAATTATTCCTACGATTCCCACTTCAGGAACTTTTCTCCTCTCTTATCCAATGTCTCTCTCACTCAAAACTCTAAAATAGTTTTTCAAGAGAAGACGCCGATACCGACAGAAGACACCCTCTTATGTCAAGACCTTGTGCTAGAGATTATGGAACAAAAGATAGGGGAGCAGGAAAGTAATAAAAAAGAGGAAAAGGGCGATCGTCATTCACAAATTTGGACCATATAATTTGATGGATCTAAATCGCAGGAAGGATCAGGGGCAGGGTGCATCCTCATTGATCCAAAAGGTAAACGTCATTTCATGTCCTGTAGACTAGAATTCGAATGCACCAATAACACCGCCGAGTATGAAGCTCTAGTACAAGTGTTAAAGAAAGCCATAGACTTAAACGTCAAAGAATTGAAATTTTTCAGAGACTCAGAGATTATCGTTAGACAAGTAAGGAATACTATACATTGCAATTCCCCGCATCTAAAGAATTATCAGCAGGAAATACATAGGTTAATAGAGCATTTTGAAGCTTTCAATATCACCACGATCCCCAGAACAAAGAATATCCTTGTTGATTCATTGGCCATGGCTACTTCAAGGCTTTCACCTCTAGAAGATTATGAAGCCTCCTAATTCACTGTTGAACTACTCTACAAACCATCGGTGCCTAACAACATTTCTAATTGGAAGGTCTTTGAAGGGGATGAACAGATCATAAACTTCCTGACTAACCAAGACAATTTCAAAGATTTGGCCACTGATGATGAAGTATTCCAAGAGAAATTGACAGAAACTGATCCTCGGACAGGCCAACCTATTGACAGATCAAAATCTCACACCATCTCGAAAGAGATAGCTAATTTGGAAAATATGTTTGACCTGAAAGAACGATTTAGGGGGGCTAAAAATGCAAAGACCGGTAGCTCATGTCCCCTGCGTGAAACTATAAATCTCGGGACCCCAAAAAACCCAAAGAATGTGAATCTCGGCAAGACTATATCTAAGGAGGAAAGAAAGGCTTATCTCAAATTGTTCAGACAATATCAAGATGTCTTCGCATGGTCCTACCGATATCTGAAAACTTATGACACCTGTATCATTCAACACACTGTACCGTTAAAACCTGAGGTGAAACCCTTCCAACAGAAGCTCTGAAACTATCACCCATCCTTGAAACCTCTCATGTATCAGGAATTAAATAAACTTTTAGATGCCAAGATCATCTTCCAGGTTAGGCATTCCGCGTGGGTAGTAAATCTGGTTCCTGTGAGAAAAAAGTCTAGAGAAATTCGCTCATGCGTAGATTTTAGAAATCTTAACAAAGCTTCAAAAAAGGACAATTACCCAGTCCCGCCAATGGAGCAACTCCTGCAGACCGTGTCTAGCTCGGAGATTTTCTCTCTACTAGACGGTTTCTCAGGTTGCAACCAAGTCCTGGTTTAGGAGGAAGATCGTTTGAAAACTACCTTCCGAACCAAGTGGGGAACATTCGTTTATAAACGCATGTCTCTTGGGTTAATCAACGCGGGGGCAACCTTCCAAAGGGATATGGACGTAGCATTTCGGGGACTAATCAACAAGTGTGTGGTAGTGTATCTAGATGACGTAACCGTGTATTCAAAGAACAGAGAAGAGCACATCCAACACTTAACTTAGATTTTCGAAAGGTGTAGGAGATATGGTATATCCTTAAATCCCAAGAAAACTATTTTCGACGTTGAGGAAGGTAAGATGCTAGGTCACATTATATCTCAAGCAGGCATTTGCATAGACCCAGAAAGGATAAAGGCCATAGCTCAACTCTTGTTGCCTCACAACAAGAAAGCTATGCAGTGTTTTTTCGGGAAAATCAGTTTCGTGAGGAAATTCACTCTTGATTTCGCGGAAACTATCAAACCCTTACAAAAGATGATTCGCAAAGATGTTGAATTTAAGTGGGATGATGAATGAAAGGATGCTTTCAACAATATTAAAACTGCAAGATCCTAGGCCCCCATGTTACGAAGTCCTGATCTCAATAGGGATTTCTTCCTCTATACTTTCGCCTCCGACCAGTCGTTCACTGCAGTATTGACTCAGAAGGATGATGACAACAACGAGCTTCCGGTGTCGTTCATGAACACTAATATCCAGGGAACCGAACTTAATTATCTTGTTGTTGATAAACAGGCCTATGTGGTATATAAGGCAGTAAAGAACTTTAGGTCTTACATCCTCAAGAACCACACCAAAGTGATTGTGCCTCACCCTGCGGTTTGATCCTTGTTTACTCAGCAAGAGATGGGGGAAATAAGAGCGAACTAGATGGCAGTGGTCCAAGAATTTGATCTAGATATAAAACTTGCCAAACTAATTAAAGGGAAAGGGTTGTGCAAACTCGCAGCCGAAGCCTGGAACAAAGTAAATGAAGATTCTGGATGGGAGAATTAAATGCCATTATGGTGTGATGAAGCTTCATACATTTCCCTAGGGCCAGAGTCTTGGTATGAGAATTTAACTTATCTCCTACACCATGGGACTTGTCCAGAAAATCTCAACCCTAGGGAAAGGAGAGCTCTCATGTTAAAGTCTACGCAATATCACCTCATAAATTTGGTACTATTTCGGATTAATTATGATGGGATACTCTTAAGATGTCTCGAACGTGCAGACGCAGACAAAGTTCTAAAGGAGCTCCATGATGGCCCTGCCGGTGGACATTTCGCAGGAAACACCACCACTCATAAAATACTGAGAGTTGGCTATTATTGGCCCACCTTGTTCAAAGATGCCCACACCTATGCTAGGAACTGTAAAACTTGTCAAATAAGCGCTGGGAGGGAGAAGAGAGCAGCAGTCCCACTCCAACTAGTGACTGTCTCTAGGCCTTTTGAGCAATGGGGGTTGGATATCATAGGAAAAATTACACCCAGTTCTTCGAAACAACACAAGTATATACTTACTTCCACCGATTATTTCACGAATTGGGCAGAGGCCATCCCTCTGACTCAGGTAAACGAGAAGGTGGTGATCCAATTCATAGAACAACAACTGATTACAAGGTTTGGTGTCCCTTCTGTTCTAGTTTTTGATAATGTAACTTATTTTTCTTCCACTCTATTGACACAATTTGCTCTAGAAAAAGGAATCATAATTAGGTACTCTACAAATTATTATCCATAGGGAAATGGGGTGGCAAAATCAACCAATAAGAACCTAGTGAGAATATTAAATAAGATGGTTGTGGACAACCAAAGGAATTGGCATAATCTACTCCATAACGCTCTGTGGGTCGATAGGGTCACACCCAAGAAAGCTATAGGAAATTCCCTATACTTTCTAGTTTACGGGCACGAAGCCATTCTCTCAAATGGGATTTGTCTTCCATCTCTTCAACTAGCCCAAGATTCCAGCAAGGAACCCCAATCGATCATACAACAAAGAATCGATACTCTGCTCATGCTAGAAGAAGAGAGAGAAAGGGCTAAGTCAAAATTTTCTATCTCACCAACAGAGAGTGAAAACATGGTTTGATAAGCATAAGGCTAAAGAGAAAAATTTTGAAGCAGAAGACTTAGTCCTAAAATGGGACAGAGCAAATGAGCCAAAAGTGAAGCATTCTAAGTTTCAGAATATGTGGCTTGGACCTTTTCCAGGTGGCTGAGAAGATTGGGGTAGGCACTTATCGGTTAAAGAATCTAAGGGGTGAACCTAACGCCCTCCCAATAAATGGCCAAGCCCTCAAACAATATTTCCAATAACAAATAAATAAATTGTTTTTGTTTTGTATGAGTGTTTTCATGATTGCAAAATGCATTTTTTGTTGTTTTCTTTTGCTTTCTGCATTTCTGTGCTTTTGAAAGTTGTGTTTAGCAAGACAATGGTTGACCTAAAATCATGCGACATAGTGAACTCTGTTCCAAACTCATCGCTCACATACAAACACAAGGAGCGTTGAGGAACTTGTGGTTGCTTTGAGGAGTCCTCTATCTAACCTGTGCAAATGAACAACTTCGGAGAAATGTCAAAAGTGTTTGCTTAGTGGTTTGGTAAGACCTTAAGGGAAAGAAGGAAAGTTGTAAAGGACTACATGAACCCTGAACACAAAGCTAGCAAAGGATCCACCTTAACCATCTCACTTTGCGAAATAAATAGACATCATCCTCTCCCACTCGCTCAGGGCATCATGCCGAAATAAAATTGATATTATCAAAAGAGTGAATAGTAGGAGAGGGTATGCAGATATCTCCACCGGGGCTATGGATGTTCGTTGGCAGTGGAGCAAGGTCTGTGATGTCGGGGTGACTTCGTTGAGGCTATGGACGCTCGCTGGCAGCGGAGCAACACCGAAGCAAGTGGATAAAGGTAACTAAAGGCTCCTTGCCAAGTGAATGCTTTACTAGGATTTTGTAAAAAGGGTCATGAGTCAGGGTTACAGGAAACAAAGGAGGAATAAAGGTTAAAAAAAACCACGGGAAAGCCCGGAAGCATCAACCGAAGTATTTCAAATGTAAGGGTAAAAGACACTCTGATTTAAAAAACCAGTAAGGTTCTCCACCAGCTTTTGTATCAGCCGAGCATGAAGGAAGAACAAAGATTATGCGTTCGCCCAGTGAATCGCCATTTGTTGAGAACTCAACACACCCTAAAAAGCCCATGTCAAATTTTACTTTTTGGGTACCACCTGATTTTGCACTATCTAATTCGACCTCAGTATGATGAATGTTCCCTTTGCTAATCATTTTGTTTTCCATTTAAGCCTTTCAAAGTTTGCTCGAGCATGCGAAAACCATTAACTTAAAAGACTAATATCTAAATTAGAGAATTGACAGTCAAAACTTTCCCCGACGCGCTTAAGGAATTCGACGTCGGAAAGTATTAAGCGTGAAAGAAAGCGCTAGAGAGAACCAAGGTTGTCGAGTCCCGATCTTCATCGATGTCGACAGACGCAAGATTTATTTCACGACAAGAATCACCAAGAATATCGTTGATGACCGATCGCTTCGACATCAACGAACGACTAAAAGAGTAAGTGCTCACGAAGAATGAAATGATATCACCAATCGCCTACTTCCGAAACGTTTTCGGCATCGAAGGTTTTTGAGTATGATAACCCATAAAGGAACTATGCGATGGAACTATCTCTAAGATCCGATCCCCGATAACTTCCAGCATCGACGAGTTTTTAGAAGGATAGCTCATGGAGAATGTGATAAGTCAACCCCCGATCGCCGACCCCAATACCTTTCGACCTCGGCAATCCCAGGTTTATTTTAATGCACATCTTATGTTGAAAGACACGACTTTGACTGAGATATACGGTCAAACCCCCTGTCCTCTATTGCCATCTCTCGTTGCCCGAGTGATCAGACATATGATCTAGTTTTCCCTGGAGTCGTTACTAGCTCCTAAGACCCACGTCGCACCCCGAACCAGTTTTATCACGTCAGCATCGTATGACGAAATTCCTCAGTGTCGAAAGTTTTCTCAGGAGGATACCGATGGAAACATACATAAGGATATCGTCGATTCCTGATCTGCCCACTAAGAAAACGATGCATTGGGACGTTTTAGCTCTAAGATACACTAGATATGACGCATTTAAAGGGCTAATTAATTCCAGAATCTCGCATTAGTTGTTAATTTGTGCGCGAAGTGCTTCTCCCTCCGTTCCTCCGCCGTCAACCCACGTAGAATTTATTTGCAGAGATTCTGGGGTAGATTGTTTTGAGTTTCACCCATTAGTCGTATTAACTGGTTGATATGACTGGTAGGATCTCTCCTGTTATATTTTTTTGAGTCATTGTAAACAAGGTTATTCTGTGCATGAAAGTGTTCGAAACACCCAGAGGAGTGAGACGTGTAGAAATTATCTGAGGTCCTATGAGGCTGCCATCTAAGGTCTGTCCTTGACCTTAGTATGGCTCTAAGTTTCAACTTTATGGCGGTCTTCTTTTGTTGTTTTAGGACAGCAAACAGTCATCCCACTTTCTGCTCAATGTTTTATAGGTTAAGTGCTCTTTTAAGGTGCCCTTGCAAGTGTTTTCTTATCTCAATGTTAGCACATGCAATATAACTTAAAACACATAA
>ML794647.1:166655-194034 GCA_009831015.1 Picea engelmannii
TTGTCACTTTATGACTTAAGTGACATATTTCACTTTTGACTTAAAACTCCTAAGTCAAAGTGAAATTAGAATCATAAAGTAAAGTATGAGGGTAATAGTCTTCCCCCTTTGTGTTTAGAGACTCATAAGCACATGGGGACCACTTTCCAAGGTATCCAAATCTCAACAAGACGAGCAGTCCGGGGATAGCTTCCAAGGTCCAGTGAGTATTAAACAACAGTTTAGAAAGCGTTACAGGTATGTACCAGTCTATGGATGTTTTATGATTCATTTCATACATTTTTATCCAATGTTACTATGTACACTTGCCTAAAGGATCATTTTCGGTTCCAAGAATGATGCCTCGAAGAAACCCACCACTAGGAAATATCCAAGAGCACCAAAGCTACAAGAACCAAAGGTGGGAGAAGTTTCCTCCTCAGCGGTTGCAAGACAATTCAAATTTTCTCCAAATCCGGTGCCCGTCATCAAAACAGCCACCAAGAAAGCTTTTGTTCAACCCCCGGCCTTTGGAGACACAGAGGCGAACATTGGGACCAAGACAGTATTCCCGCGCTGGGAAGAAATTTTCAAGAAAATCAAGCGGGAGGAATTCCCCGAATATACCTCGCACAACTATCTTGATACGAGAAGACTCTATGATGAATTCCTCCCGAATGTCTGAAAGGCGTTCTGCACATAGTGGCGAGCAGGACTCTGGTATTCCCCTGCATCAAACTCCTGAAATGTCTTATCGATCACACTGACACACAAAGATGTTTGATTAATGACGAAAATGGCGAGTGTGTCGGGGTTTTCCTCCCAATGGAAGTTCAAAATTACTACAAGTTAGAGAGTCAGAGGAGCAGTTGAACACTGATTTTGTTTTGAGTTTCTATGAGAAAAATGACACCAGTAAGGTGATGGCTTCCTGGTGGAGAGAGGATAAAAAGTTCATGAATCGGACCTCCGGCTGGTACTCGATGACCAAACTAAGAGAGCCTTACATCTATCTAATGGACCTCCTCTGTCGATTGCATGGGGAGAAAGACTGCTCCAGGTTTTCAGAGGCTTGGATGCCTCTAGCTTATACTGTAGCCATTTCCGGAATAGGTTTCAATTGGCGTGAAATCATCTCCAAACAGCTGAGCACTTGCATACGACAAGCTCAAATGCCAAAAGAGGGGGAAACCCCTTCTTTTTACATGGCCTCTTATATATTGGATGTCATTTGTGCCAAGAACGTCTTTGTCATAATGAACTTAAGTTTTCACGCCTCCGAACTCCCCGTCCATGTATATTTCGACATCTTGCAGAAAAACAGGTAGAAGAAATCCTACTCTCGCATCTGTGATCAGTTTATCGCACATATTTATTTCTTGTTTTTCAAAAAAGAGTGCCCAAGGTTGTCGGATGCAGCCAAAAAGGTTGTATCAAAAGTTGGCCATTGGTATCTGGATGAGCATAATACTTACATCAGGGTTTTTTGCGCCACCGAAGCACCCCATTTGTTACCTGTATATGTCCCTGATCGACTAGTAGTAGGGGAAATATGTTATCATACCATCCTGCAAGGTTATAATGCTGCTTTGGTAAAGGATAAGAAGCAGGCCTTCATACCCTATGGATTTCATATTGGTTTCTACATGGTAAAGGACACCACGCAGGCCAAGCAAGAAGGGTTAAGCCAATTGGAGTTTCAATTCCAGACTGTTCATTTTCGCAAGCACGACCCCAAGGGTCTTGTCCTGAAGCATGCGTCACAGGTATCATCCAGTTGGCCATATTCCCATGACATTTTTGAGGATGAGATCTTCATCGAAAATGCTCAAAGTTGGGATGAGGTGGTGGCAAGCATGGCTGACTCTAAAGAAACCAGGTTTAAGGCCATGAGTTGGGATGAGCAAGAAACAATCTTGGAACAATCGGCTCAAGAAATCCTCAGGGCCGGTGAAGAAAGGATAGCACCTGAATCAGTCGAAGCGATGGACGCTCCTCAAGAAGCCACTGAAACAACAAAGATTTCTTGGGTAACCCCGATACAGGACAAGAATTTCTCTGAGGCTCAGGATACATGGGAGAGAGGGGCACTCATGTATCAACAAGCCTAGCAGATAATGAATCAGATGCGGGATAACCCGGATCTCATCAGGTTGCCAAGGCTTCCGACCGATAGCCGAAAAGAAAGCCCAACGGGGCCAAGTGGCCCTGATTTCATGAACCTTGATAACATCAACGGGTCAGATGGCCCTGAATCCACATTGTCACTAGCTGGATCGCCAGTAGAGGTAACGAATCAACCAGAGATAGGTCGGGTATCAGTAGAAACAAGCGTTCCTAATCCTTTAAGCGAGTTTATAAATATATATAGTGATGATGAAAGCCCGAAGGCATCTCGTGGGACCCCTATGCGTGTCCAAGAAGAAAACGAACCTAAGAAGGTTTCTTCTCCTGATCCTGAGGTCCAAACCCAGGAGGTCCCACAAAAGGAAATAGAAGTCGAAAGTGTTCCCGACACTAAGAGGCTCGATGCATCAGAAACCTAATCAGACAATCCGAAGGACAAGTCAGAACCGGATGAGCCAAAGGAAGGATCCCCACAAAAGGAAATTGGTGTTTCAACGGCCGATGAACAAGTAAGTATGGAGTCTTTTCCCAATGCCTCTATTCCGCTCAACACTCAGATCCCTGACAAGCTACAAACGGACGTTTGGCCTTCGGAGCATAACGAGAAAGTTCAAGAACCTTATCTTCAACAAGTATACACCACCGGAAATTTGGGAAACACACTCACATGGGGTGATCAGTAGATTCTTGAACCTGTGGACGAGGTAATTGATATTTATTCAATCTCCTACAATTGAAAGAGGAAGGCCATCGTCCAAAGAACTACAAGGAAAAGGAGGATCATGTTGGATCGCTCCATCCTCATCACTACAGAGGAAAACTTGATAAACACAGAAAATGCCAGAACATCTGAGCTCCTCGGCGTGGGGATGGTGCTCTCGGATGCCACCCTGGACAGAGCCAAGCGAGATGAAAAGGAGTTGGTTGTCGCCCTGAAGGAACTAGGACATTTGTGCCACCTGGCTTAATACTATCAAGGCACCACTCAGATTATGGTATACCTGAGAAGCGAGTTCGAAGAAGCTTACAGCCAATTCAAAAAAGAGAGGCAACTTTCTACTACAAAGATAGTTGAGCTCCAGGAAGACACTCTCATGGCACTCACAACGTGCAAGGATATGGAGCGGTGGCATGAAATGGCGCGGCAAGCCGTGGAGAGGCTCGAATACATTGATGTAGTTCAACAGGGTTGGGATAAAGAAGAACACGGCATCCAGGTGCTGGGCAAAAGCAGTCTTGATCGCATGAAGCAATCAGTCGGGTATTGGGCTAAGATGTCTCAGGAACCACACCAAAAAATTCAAGAGAAATGGGGAAAATGTGAGAAACATTGGGGGGGAATTAACAAAGCAATGAAGAATATCTATCTCCCCGAGTTTGGCAACCCCAACAACTTCGTCGATTTGTGCGACATAGTCGAATCGCATACCAAGCAAGATTTATTATGGGTCGAAGAGCTAGCATAGGTGATCGAAAAAATGACAAGGAGAGTGCAAATATTTATGGAACATCCGATTAGAGCTCGGATTGTGCTACAACAGTTAAACACTAGTCTAGTGAAGTATCGAGCGCATGCAGTGGAGGTCAGAGGAATTTATGAGGCTCCGATGGAGCAGCACAGATGTCCATGGGCCCAAACTTGCAAGGAGTTGTTTATCAGTGGGTCGGAGTATGAGAAAAGTCACCCTTTCAAGTGATATCTTGAGTTGAATATTAAAGAAACTGTTAGAAGAGGATGCCACGTGGCGAATTTTGTTTTGTTTAAACTACACTTAGCTGTTATTTTTAGTTGATTTTTATGTTATAAATAAGAACATCGACCAATTAGTTAAGGGTCAATGGTTGTTGCAAGAAACTCTTATGTTTTGGTTTTGTCAAGAATTATTTTCGAGCTACCGTTAACGGAGAAGTCCTTCTGGACCAGAGACAAAATTATTTTCATCAAATGCGTGTGATTGGACATGGAGAAGAACTATTTCCTATCTCATTTCATGAATGATGTTGTAATGAGTAAGAGCGATTTAATCTATTGTCAAGTTATCTGGTGCATTATTTTGTTTTTCTTTACTTTAATGATGAAGATGAATCGTGGTGTTATTATGTGATGGATGATTAAGTAGGTCAATTATATTGCTTTCCATTTCCTTATCGCATATTTGTTTTCTTTCTCGTAATTAGTTTCTCAGACAGTAATTGGATTCTCACATGGTTAATGTATTAGTACTAGTCCTATGGTATAAAATTGTCGTGTGCATGCTTGAGCAGTGGGTTATCCCAAGTTCAGCCTCTTCCCCAGTAGTTAGAACTTAGTTCTATTTTGTTTCCAAGTTGGTTTATGTCGACTTACATCTCATATCGTTCCAACCAAGAGAAAATACAAAAAGAGATAGTTTGAACTGAAGGAAGAGCCTTCACAAGAAAACATAAATCTCATCGATAAATTGGTCGGATCGCAAGATCTGGAGAACCATTCCACTATTAAACGTTGTAGAGTCTAATTGGGCCTTGATGGCGGGTTTGGTTCCTACTGTTGAATCAAGGGATTTAACCCATCAACAATACCAATCATACATCAACTACACATCAACTATGACTCATCAAGATGTACCAACATCATCAAATATACACCTCATATATGTGCCAACCCATCAACTACTTGTCTCAACCATGTACCCAACATGTACTTCAACCATATACCAAATACATATATCT
Organism: Picea engelmannii; assembly: GCA_009831015.1. Classification (NCBI taxonomy): domain Eukaryota; kingdom Viridiplantae; phylum Streptophyta; class Pinopsida; order Pinales; family Pinaceae; genus Picea; species Picea engelmannii. Next base: position 171,474 of record ML794647.1, read on the forward strand.
ATATAACCATCAAAATTTATTTAACAATTCGTCACTATATCCATAAACTCAATACCATAAACCATTACATCAAATCATGTTCCACAACCTCATTGTTATACAATATTTATCTCTAACATACCTCAACCAAAATCCCTCATCATTTTCATCATCCAAATCTGATTTGTAACTCTGTAAAAGACCTGGTGTATATGATCACATACCTACAAACCTTCCTTAGCTTTAACAACAAGAGACTAGCATTTTCATCAAACTTTATTTTAGTCTCACGTGACTTATTTTGGATTAGTCAACAACCTTCACTGTAAATAGTCATAACTATGTACTTGTAATGAATAAAGATTTGAAAATAGTACACAATGTTCTTCAATGTCTTTTATGCAATTCCTCCATATTTCGCTACTTGGAACCTACCAGAAAAGAGGTTATAGAAAAAATGACATACCTTGTTGAATTCTGGATTATTCTAGAGAGCTAACTTCTAGAGAATGCCCCACACGGAATATTTGTTGCATGGATTTGAAAATGGTACTCAACATACTAAAACCTGTACTCTAACCAATACATTTGGTCTTAATAAATTTGGATATGTTATGAAGAAGTTATGACATTTTTACTTGAAACACATGTTTTAGACTAGTTTTAGGACTAGCCACAAACCCTATTTTCCACGGAGTGTAACTCCAAAAATAAAACGACCCACAAGTTGATTTTTTTATCACATCTACTTGAATATGTTTCCTCAACATCCTCCATATTTCTCTATCTGAATCATTGTAGAAAAAAAATTATTGCGAAAATGGTGAGACAACCTGTAAATAACATACCTTAGAAAACATCATCAAAATACTTTATCTTGCCTTGGATTTTGGCCTTGTTTACTTCTGAAATTGGCCTTAGATCTCCTTTGGTTACCTCAGTCACTTGTAGATATTCAATATACTCAAAAAGGGATACAAATGGGAGACCCTTGCTCTCTTATTTATACTCTCCAAGTAGCTTCCTCTAGAAGTATCCACTTAACCACCTTGACCACTTAGCAACTTTGTTCACTTAACCATTTTGTCCACTTAGCCACTTTTTCCACTTAACCAACTTTGTCCACTTAGCCACTTTGTCCACTTAACCAACTTTGTCCACTTAGCCACTTTGACTACTTTGTTATTTAAGTAATTTCTTTTTACTCAAAACTTCTTGTTGCAACTAACTTTTATATAATTATTCAATTCATAACTTCTTGTTGCAACCACTTTATTGTTTAATTTATTTCTTGGTCAACCACTTTGACTATTCAATCTTATCATCACAACTACTTTACCATAATTACCAAACTCACAAATTCTTGTTGCAACTAATTTATTTTTAATTATTTTCTTAAGGCGACAACTATACCCATGATTAGCTCCTAGTTTCACCCACTTTGACTAGTCAACTTCTTCTAGGAGTTTCTAGAGTAATTTGACTTCTTTGACCTTCTAGAGGCTTCTAGATAACTCATGAGGGTTCTCCAACTTCACAAGACCATAACTCTCTAACCCTGAGGAGTTATGTGACATTCCACATATCACCAGAAATGGAATGACATGTACTATCCATCTAGAATAGTCTTACCTATAAATTCATTGATCTTCATGCCCTTATACCTCAAACAAACTTGGGCCCCTTACTCATACCTTTGTGCTACCAGAATTTTCTACTGGACTTTCTTCAAGGGTTGACATCAATCACTAAGGATTGACATCAATCTACAATATCACTCTCCAATGGTTGACATCAATGACAACCAACAATCCATACCAATTGTCCATCAACCTAAGTCAATTTTCTGATAATGACATCTTGATCTATATGAAAACTTGGCACACCCATGTCACCCATGTGGAACAATTTTTACAACTGCTAGTTATTCATCAACACTTTCTCAAGAGGTCCAAATGTGCCTTTGGTGTCTCTCAAGTAGAATATTTAGTCCATATTTTTAGTCATGATGGTGTATGTGTGGACCTGAAGAAAATTGAAGCAATGAAGGATTGGGCACGACCCAAAACTCTTAAAACTTTAAGAGGTTTTCTTAGTCTCATTGGTTCCTACAAAATTTTTGTCAAGAACTATTGTAAGATTGTAGCTCCCCTCACTGCCTTTCTTAAAAAAATACTTTCAATTAGAATGAAGTTGTAGGTCAGGCCTTATAAGATTTGAAAAATGTTATGTGTACCACCCCAATACTCTCTCTTCCATACTTCAATAAGACCTTTGTTTTGCATTGTGATGTGTCTCGTAAAGGCATCATTGTAGTACTCATGCAAGAGGGAAGACCATTGGCCTTTACCAGCAAACAACTTTGTGAGAGGCACTTGGGAAATACACTTATGAAAAAAAAAATGATGGCTATAATGCATGTTGTGGATATCTAGCACCCATAGTTGTTGGGGCAACGTTTCCAGATTAAAACAAATCATTGTAGCCTAAAATACTTCCTATATCAAAGGATTTCATTCCCCGATCTACAGAAATGGGTCATCAAAATATTGGGATATGATTATAATATAATTTATAAGAAGGGTAAGGAGAATGTGGTAGCATATGCTCTTTCTTAAAAATATGAAGAGGAAGGATCCATCTTTTCACTCTCCTTCATAGTAGTAGACTGGTTGAATGATGTCCGGAATGAATTATTCGTCCATCCTAAGATTTCTCGCCTGATCCAACAAATTCAATGGAACCCAATGCATATCAAGGCTACACTTGGCACAATGAAGAGATTTGATATCAAGGGAGTTTGTATTTGAACAAATAAATTGTCTTTAAATCGACAATGTTATATGAACTCCATGCTTCTCTAACAAACAATCATTCTGACTTTCTTAAAACATATGAAACGATCAAACATTCATTTTTTGGGGAAGGTGTGAAGAAGTACATCCTCAATTTTGTGGCAGAATGTGACCTTTGCCAAGGACATAAGGGAGAAATAGTCAAAACTCTTGGTGAACTACTACCTTTACCCATTCTCCTATCTATATGGACCGGTGTTTCTGTGGACTTCATTGTGGGGTTACCCAAATCTTGCAATAAATATTTCATCATGGTTGTTGTTGATCACATTTCCAAATATGTTCATTTTTATGCTCTACAACAGCCCTTTAAAGCCTCCATGTGTTAGAATATGAGTGGATGTGCTTGTTTTACCATTGACAATATCACTATTGTCACCCAACAATAGGTCGAAGCCACCCTCGGAGCACCTTGACCTTGACAGAGAGAATAATCCCGGTAGCAATCCAATAGCCAAGCAAGGCTAATGCACCGAGCAAGAAGTAACCAAATCTTATCAGAGAGTCCAACCCAAAACTAGCACAACACCTTCCCCAGGACTTGCGCACAAAACTGCTAGATTGCAGTGCGCAGAAGTGACTTTATGTAATTCTGAGAAGTGTGTCAAATGAGAGACTAGCACCCTGTATTTATAGTAATCCTGGCAAACTACCCAAGCCGACTTCTCATTCTGAGTACTAATTAATTCATATTAATTAACTCTCTTCAACCAACATCTCTTCTAGGGTTACTTTCATTTATTTTCTTTCTTCCAGAACATTCTAATCTTGTCAAAGGTCACAATGGAGGTTCATACCTCCCGAAGCTACCATAATATCAACACTCCCTCCTAGCTAGGGAGGTATAACTAATAATGGTCTCGAGCACAAACAGACCATTCAACTGGTAGTATCACGAGCACCATCATTTTTATCCACCTGGATAATCTCCATGACAATTGGTACAATATCAATTGATAAAACACAACTGTATTTATCCATTGTAGTACACAACAACTCAAACTGTGACACATAGTCACAAATAGTGGAACATATCCACCATAGTAGCATATCTCTATTGTTAGGAGACAAGTAGTCTCCATAACAATCATCTGATATCAACCTGCATAGAAAATATTGTTATGATATAAACTGCATCATCTGGGCCATTCTTTCACTCACATCTGTGAGATCTGAAAGAGTATCTGCCCTCAGAGTACAACATCAACGATGGGCTATCTGGACTATTCTTCTCAAGCAAGGAAGAATGATTGTTCTGATTTTTGAGCCTGGACCATTCCTCACCCTGTGTCATTCCTTTGACACTAAACAAAGTGTAACCTAGAGAGAATGAATATGCCCTAATGAATGTTTGTCCCTGATTGTTGAACCTGGACCATTCCCCACCCTGGGCCATTCCTCCAACACTAAACAAAGTGCATCCTGGAGAGAATGAATCCGCCCTAAGGAATGATTGTCCGGACCATTTCCTATGTTAACCACAAGAGGAAATGAATGTCCTGCACCAACCTCCAAAACAGACCATTCCTCGTGTTAACCACAATGAGAAATTGTTGACCGGCGAGGCGGGCCAGTCTTCTTGAGTAACCCTCAAGAAGAGAGACTACCCTATACCACTCCCCATGTTAGCCACAATGGGAAGTTGTTGTCTATGGTACATCAACAATCCATTGAACCATTTTCATTACGAAAATGACCATTCGATCTGGACCATTTTCCGAACTGGAAAATGTTTGTCCGTCAGAAATCTCAATCAACTTTCCGAACTGGAAAGAATCTACCCAAGCTGGACTATTTTTCAATCTTGAAAATTAATGTCCTCAATTCAATAATATGTCAGTGCTCCCTCGCAACCTGGAGAGTCATTTCTTCCCTTTCAACTAAGGGAGTTATTTCCACGATCCCCATCTTGTCTCGGAAATATGCAAACTTTCTTCTGGATAGAGGCTTTGTCAGGATATTTGTTGTCTGCTCATTTGTGGGGATATACTAAAGATTTACTTCTCCTTCCTAGACTTTATCTCGATTAAAGTAGTATTTGATCTCAATATGTTTTGACCTTTCATGAAACACTGGGTGTTCTGATAGTCTTATACAGCTCTGATTGTCACAATGTATTATGGTCGAATCTGGAATCTGATCAAATAAATTGGAGATTAGCTTCCTCAACCATATTGCTTATGTGCATGCTTCACATGCTGCGATATATTCTGCTTCTGCTGTGCTGAGTGCGACATACTTATATTTCCTGCTGCTCCAAGATATCATAGCGGAGCCCAAGATGAAACACATTCCTAAAGTACTATTTATGTCTTCTACACTTCCTGCCTAATCTGAATATGTAAATCCATGAAGTTGTATATCATTGGATGCGGTATATCTTAAGCCATAGTTTATTGTCCCACAAATATATCTTAGGACATGCTTTGCAGCTATCCAATGCTCATGTCTAGGTTCCACCTGGAAATGGCTTAGTGTATTCATGGCAAAGCAAATGTCTGGTTGAGTATTTACCAAATACATCAATGACCCAATCAATTGTCGATATAGTGATGAATCCATTGGATCAGAATCTGGATATTTTATTTTTCTTATATCTATAGTCATAGGAGTGTCCATGGATTTGTAATCCATCATTCCAAACTTATGAAGAATCTTTATTGTGTACTTTCCTTGTCCAAAGAATATTTCACCACGCTTCTTCCATACTTCTAGTCCCAAGTAATAATGCATGAGACCTAGATCTTTCATATCAAATTTAGAAGCTAGTTCCTTTTTGCACTGGATGATGAGAGACTCTTCACCTGTTATGAATATATCCTCAACATATAGTAGTAGAATTACAGGTGCATTGTCCACGACTTTGTAGTAAAGGTTTGGATCTGCATGACTTTTGGAGAAACCAAGTCTCATTAGATAGTTGTCCATTCTGGCATACCAAGCCCTTGGAGCTTTCTTGAGTCCATATAGAGCTTTCTTTAATCTACACACGTGAGTGTCTCTGGAATGTACTTCAAACCCTTGAGGTTGTTCAATATATACTTCTTCTTCGATTGCTCCATTGAGGAAAGTTGTCTTTACATCCATCTGATGTAAGTTCCATCCCTTGGAAGCAGCAAGAGATATGATAGCTCTAATGGAAGTATATATAGCAACCGGAGCAAAAGTTTCGTCGTAATCTTCTCCCTCCTTCTAGGTGAACCCTCTAGCTACGAACCTTGCTTTATATTTATCCACGCTTATGTTTGTTGCATGTTTGATCTTATATACCCACTTTGAAGTTACCATTGATTTTTCTTTAGGTCTAGGTACAATTTCCTATACATCATTTTTCATAATGGATTGGTGTTCTTCTGTCATAGCTTCTTTCCATTGTTTCTTTTGAACTGCTTCTTCAAATGTGGTAGGTTCTTCATCTAGAAGCTTTCTCATATATGTTACATAGCTTGAGAATCTTTTAGGCTTCTTACTTTTTCTGAATGTTCCTTCTGAGACCTTGAGTCTTTCTGCGTCTTGTAAGGTAGCTTCAAGCCAAGGTGGTTGTTTCTTGGTCTTAGGTACGGTGTCTGAATCAATGGTCTCACATGGTTCCATAGGATTATCAGGTTGTTCCTTTTCGTCATTTTGGTTTTCTGTGATTTCTTCAATAGGTTCTTCATTCTCTTCTTCTTCTATAGTTTCTTCTATGGATTTCTTGAAAGCCATCTTTTCATTGAATGTCATGTCTCTGCTGACTTCGATCTTATGTTGTTCCGGAATATAGATTCTATAAGCCTTGGATGAATCGCTATATCCCACGAATATGCCCTTCTTTTCCGGGGGTTTTAGTTTATTCCTTTTGTCCTTGGGAATGTGAGAGTAAATAGGACATCCAAAGATTCTTAGGTTTTCCACATTAGGTTTCTTGCCTGAGAAGGCTTCTTCTGGATTCATGTCCTTCAATATGCGGTGAGGAATTTTGTTTTGCACATATATTGTTGTCATGGCTGCTTCTCCCCATAAGAACATGGATAACCCTTGATCATTTAGTAGTGTTTTTATTGTTTCTTCGATAGATCTATTCTTCCTTTGTACTACACCATTTTGTTGAGGATTATGAGGAACAGTCAGCTCCCTCCTAATCCTTGTCGATTTGCAGAATGCAATGAATTCCTTTGAGGTGCATTCTCCTCCATTATCTGTTCTTAAGGTCTTGATCTTCTTGTTTGTGAGGTTCTCTATCTCTGCTTTGAATTATTGAAACTTGTTGAATACTTCGTCTTTTTTCTTCAGTAGATATAACCAAGTCTTTCTTGAATAATCATCTATGAATATTACGTAGTAAAGAGATCCTCCTAGAGATTTGACTGGCATCGGACCGTAAACATCTGAGTGTATCAGATCTAGAATCAACTTAGATCTGTTGTTGCTGCTTGGGAATGGTTTCTTAATATTCTTCCTAAGAGCACATCCTTTGCAAATTCCTTCATGTGTAAACTGCAATTATGGTATTCCTTCAACCATCCTTTTGAGAAAAGGTAATGCTTGATAATTAATATGAGTGTACCTTCTATGCCAAAGTTCATTGGGATTGACTTCGTTATGTACGAGAGCTTCTTCATTTTGTTCTGGTAGTCTATATAGATTTCCTTCACGACTTCCAGTAACCCTAGCATTCTCTATGCTGGAGTCTTTATGCCAAGATAACACTTTTCCATCTACGAAAGCTATTATGTTTCCTTTGTCTTCTAGGCAAGATATGGGTACAAGATTCTTTTCTAAACCAGGTACATATAAAACATTGCTTAAATGAACATTGTTACTTGTTTTCAACTTGATGGAGGCTTGTCCAAATCCTTCGACTGGGTAGGTACTTTTGTCTCCAAGCTCTACCTTGTATGATGTCTTCTTCTCATTTAGATTTGAGAGTCTGGCTTGATCTCCCATCATGTGCCTAGAAGCTCCACTATCGATTATCCACATGTCATCTTCAATCGTTCCAGTGAGTGTTGAGTAGTGTAGAAGACTGATCTTTTCACTCATGTCTTTGGTTGACTGGTAGTTGGTCATGCCTTGATCCAAAACTTCAACTCTGACATTTCTGTCTTCTGAGAAAGCCAAAAGGTGCGTTGAACTAGGGCACATTTGAATATATTCTCCTTGAGCGAGATGCTCCATCACAAGGTGTCGGATCTGGGATTTAAGGTTTCTGCAACTGCTCCTGCTAGTAACCCTAGCGGTAGTATCTTGGAAGTTTCTCTTGCTAGTAACCCTAGCGGTAGTTCCTCAGCGAGCTTAGTATCCTAATGGCTATGCTTCCTTCCAGCAATTAGACTGAATGAAGGAGGTGTGGGCCCATAACCTGTTAGAATATGAGTGGATGTGCTCATTTTACCATTGACAATATCACTATTGTCACCCAACCATAGGTCGAAGCCACCCTCCAAGCACCTTGACCTTGACAGAGAGAAGAATCCTGGTAGCAATCCAATAGCCAAGCAAGGCTAATGCACCAAGCAAGAAGTAACCAAATTTGATCAGAGAGTCCAACCCAAAACTGGTGCAGCACCTTCCCCGAGACTTGCGCACAAAACTGCTAGACTACAGTGCGCAGAAGTGACTTTCTGTAATTCTGAGAAGTGTGTCAAATGAGAGACTAACGCCCTATATTTATAGTAATCCTGGCAAACTACCTGGGCCGACTTCTCATTCTGGGTACTAATTAATTCATATTAATTAACTCTCTTTAGTTGACATCTCTTCTAGGGTTACTTTCATTTGTTTTCTTTCTTCCGAAACATTCTAATCTTGTTAAAGGTCACAATGGAGGTTCATACCTCCCGAAGCTACCATAATATCAACACCATGGTCACTCAAATCTTCATGGATAATATTTTTAAACTCCATTGTCTGTCGCAATCTATTGTGACATATTGAGACCCCACTTTCATTAGCAATTTCTCGAAAGAATTGTTTCGGCTTCAAAGCACTCAATTACATCGTAGCATTGCTTATCACCCCAAAATTGATGGTCATAATGAAGCTATCAACAAGTGTTTGGAAGCATATTTGAGGTGCTTTACTTCAAAACAACAATCCCAATGGGTTCAGTGGCTACCCCTAGTAGAATGGTGGTATAATACAATTTATCTTGGTGCCACTCAAATGACTTCCTTTGAGGTGATCTATGGCCAAAAGGCCATGTTATCACAAGATTTGTACTCATCCAAAGCCCTCCACAAGATCTCAATATTGTGTAACAATTGGAAGTGTCTACCATTATCACCTAAGTAGAGACTTCCCTCATTTTAGTAATGGAATGAGGTCCACCACAAGGGAGGCTTCCCTGGTGACCTCAAGGGATTAAATATCAAGACTAGTCGAGCCTATAGACCCCTATCTTGGTCACCTGAAGGTTAGCTCTAGGTCTAGGAGAGGAAATAAAGGTAACGAGGTAATTATTTCACATGATGACACAATAAACAATTTGAAACATAATATAGACAATTACCAAGTTATAAATCTCAAAGATGATATCTTAGACACTAGATAATCAATAAATGCAATGGTTATTGAAAATTACAATAGTAAACAAGTTTACAACAACAATTAATGTTTTTTAACAACATAAATAAATAGTACTCATAAATGCAACAATTTAGAATGAAAAAATGCCTTTAACATGTACAATATTATCTAATTGCTAGAAGTCATTTATGAGTATCCTAAGCCACTTTTCCAAGTGTGTATGCAACAATTTAATGTAAAAATCAATGGTTGTAACAAAATTTTGTAACAACATCAATAAAAAACATTTGTTTGCTAAAATATGGGTTAGGGAAGTTAATAGGAATGTTGAGAGAGATAAAATACTAATTCTAAATGTAATTTTCACCACAAGAATAAATTTAGACTAATGTCATTGTCTTTTAGGGCTTATTGAGTCAAACATGCAATACCTTGAAGATTGAACTAGATGATAAAGAAGAATGAGGTCTAAACCCTAAGGTGAAAACCCTCTTGGGCCTTAGGATTAGACCTCTAATAAAATGATACCTAGGGTGCAAACACTCTTGGGCTCTAGTCCTCGTTTTCTCTCTTCTAGATAAGCTAGGTCAAGGATCAAAGACATGATTAAAACCGTAAGGTGAAAACACACTTAGGCCTTAGGTTCTCAATCCTAGCTAAGAATGCTTTCACAAACCTGGAAAACAAAAGCATATGAAGGAGAGAAACACTTATGTCTCCTTCCTAGGGTTTCACCAAGACAAAGTAACATGCAACAAAAAAACCCTAGTTGCAACAATACATCATCCAAGAAATCAAATAACATCCACAAAGATCCTCCTCCAAAGATAGTGCATGAGATCCAAGAGACAAGAGAGAGAATAGTGAACTTTTCTAAAGTTGCCCCACTACAAATGAGTGAGGAAGTGATGATGAAAATGAATGGAGTTCTAGCCTTATAAATAAGGAAACTCTAGCACTCCAAAAGTCACAAAATTGAAAATCCATGTCTCGTAAGTGGGGTTGACCCCTTATAATTTCCTTTACAAATGATAAATAATATCAAAATAATACAAAAAATCCCTCCTAGGTCACACGTGTGGTGACGTCATGCTCCAAGAGGGTGTGTGAGAGCCTCCCAAGGCCATGTGTCATCATCTCATGGTGAAGTCATGGAAAAAGGTGCATCTCCTCGTATATGGTCATGTCACATCATCAATGGTAACCCAAGTGGCCATCAAGCCCCATCATCGACAAACCCCTAAAATGTGACATCACCATCAATAGAGGGCCAACGTCTAAGGTGTAGAGCACTGCATCCAAGGTGGAGATGGGTGTATCTCATCTCTGCAAGGTATCCAATTGTCCACTGGTGCAATGTCCTCAATCCAATGAATAATAATTCTTAGTGTACACTACCCAGCATGGTGCCAGCATGTGGGCCTTTAGCCCATCTATGTGCCACCATGACCAAATCTATCAAAATCAAGCCCATCTACACATAGGCCATGGTTTCAAAGATGTGAGAGCCATTTTTTGAATGTATCAATTCATTGGGTGACTCACTGCTATGCATCGCACATGCCATATCATGCAATAAAGGCACAACATCCTAGGTTAAATCTTGGGGCATCCTTCAAAGAACCATGTCAAGGGAATCTAAATCAAAATAGAATATGAAATCAAGTAAACCAATGTTCATAAGATATAACAATCCTTAAATCATGTAAAGTAAGTTATTACTTAATATATAAGCCACATGAACAATTCACTTAAGTATCCCCTTAAAATATCACACCAACTCAGGACTTTATGTAAGTTGGAAAGTTTGAATATGGGAGGGCCTTCATTGGACCCTATTGGGTGTTCCAACCAGAATAGTGAAAGAAAATACCCAAGTAGAGGGATATGTCCTAAGGGAAACTATGAAAGAAAAGAACCCTTCAAGAGTAAGTGTGATAGTGGTATGTGTTGGGCTTACTTCATGGCTTATGGTGTCATTGAGTCCATTTCTATGAGTGCCTTTGTGGAGGGTGTGCTTGATATTGTGTTATCACTTTCTAGGTGATACGTTTTTCCAAATCCCTTTATCTACCTTTTTATTTGTCCTCTTATCATATTTTCAAGTCCCCTTTTTAAGGTTTCAAGCTATAGAATTACTGCTTGGGACTGGGGAAAATGCGGAAAGGGTATATCTCAAGTTGGACTGACCTTTGAGAGTCCTTTCTTATTATTCCTTTCTTTATTTAACATCATTAGTTTATTCTTTTAGCGACAACTACAGTCAAGCTATGGGCCTTCATCCCCTCTTCTCATGAGAGAATGGACCATGACCCATTAGCAAAGTTTAGTACACTGTGACATGCTTGAGGATGGAAAGTGTTAAGTATAGTGGGGAATGAAACATTACTCTTAGAAGGGCCCCCCATTAGTACATCTTTTCCCTGGCCGAATAAATCATGGGACTAGGGCACATATGTTGGCCACCAAGGTGAAACAAGGCAACAAACATAACTTCTTGAGCCAGTGATCCATTATCCAACTTCAACCAATGATCCTCATCCACATGCCCAATAAATTAAGCACAACACTTTGCATGAAAGGAGGACTAGCATACCTCATGGTGACGTTGGCTTACCATCTCCTATGCATTGATTTGATTGGATGTGATTATCTTGGTTGATTTGCAATAGAAAAGGAAATTTGAGGGGATTTGTTGGGATGTTATCTGTGGACATGTTAATCATCATCATGGTCAGGATCAGTGTCTCCATTGCGGGCCATGAGACATGATCTCCTCTAGTTACCCCTAGGCATGGGGGAATAACATGCCCCCATCCATACTATCCTACTTTCTTGGAGTCTCTAAGATACAGGAGGTCAACAAAACCCTCACATCTTGGGCTAACATTCTATGCACTCTCAAGAATAATTTGGAAATTGCTCAAAATCAAATGAAGCAACAAGTTGCTCAACATCGTTCGAAACACAATTTTGAAGAAGGGGGGTAGGTGTTCCTTCATCTGAAGCTTTATAAGCAGACCTCCACCAAAGGAAACCACCACTAGAAGATTAGTCCAAATTTTTATGGCTCCTATAAGGTCCTCAAACATATTGGGCCAATAGATTACAAATTGGAACTTCCAATCCACTCCAAAATTCATCAAATCTTTCATGTCTCTTGCTTAAAGAAAGTGGTCAAATCTAATTGTTGTATTCAAACTAGCCTTCCCAAACTAGATGAATAAGGTTCCATTCGGTTGCAGCTATAGACCATCCTCAACAAAAGAGAGTGTTGTCTCTGCTAGTATGCTACACATGATGTCTTGATACAATGGAAGGATACATCGTTCGAGGATGCCATGTTAGAACCAAAAAAGATCCTTCAACAACTACCTCATCTCTAGCCTCGAGGATATTGTTATCTTTTTAAGGGTGAGGGCATGTTGGGGTCCTACCCTAACCCTCTAAATAGATAGATAGGTTGCTATGTATGGACACCATTCCTAGTAAATAAGGCCCATGTAGTAGTGTGAATGCAATAATTGTAAGAAGGATTACTAGAAGGTTCCACTTACTAGAAAGTTCCTTCTCTAGAATGTTCTTAGAAGGTAGATAGAACTATATAAAGAAGAGGAAACAATGCAATGAGATGCCTTGTGAAGTTTATTGTAATCATAGCTCTGCTCCATTGGAGGTTTGTCCCTCAAAGAGGCAAGTGAACATTGTTTCCATCAATAAAGTTGTAACATTTTGTGGTATTTCAGCTCTTTATTTGGCTATTGTGATTGTGATTTGACATTTCTGCAATAAATCTAGGTGGAATCTATTATTTCTGCTCAGCATCGTTCAATTTACTAATAAAGAACACCACAAAGAGAGTCTCTCAAAGAAATATTTAGTCACTCTAAAATCTCATCTAATCTTCTTGCATTAGAATCATCTAGGTTAGATATTTCTAAAATGTGATTAATATATTTTTGTGCATTGGCTTTCTTGTGGAAATATTTTGTGTTTCTAGCCCCATATATTTTATCCAAGTGCTCATGGAATTTAGTCTCCAGATTTCCTCCTCATCTCTTTGTGCCTTAGTGGTGCCACATGTGTTGGTTTTTCTTGACTCAACTAATGATTATTGGTCTCGTCTTCTTCTCTCTTGGCTTAGATATCCATTAGTTTAGTCCTCCTCATTTCTTTGTGCCTTAGCAGTGCCACATGTGTTTATTTTTCTTGACTCAACCAATGATTATTGGTCTCTCCTTCTTCTCTCTTGGCTTAGATATCCATTAGTTTAGTCTTCAACTAGAGTTCTGAAGGAGGCTCAATGCCAAATATCTAGCTTACTTTTCATGTTCTTCAGTTTTTGTCCCCAAACATAAGAAGTGGACCCAAATACCTTGATCTCCCATGGTTGCTCAATGATGTGAGAGACCTCTTCACATAGAAACAAAAGGGGGTTAAAATATAACAATATTGAACCAAGATATTCATAAGGTTCGATTAGTAACTTGATGGGCTTATGGTCAGAAGCGACAGATGGGATGATAGAGGAGTACACTTGTTGGTTCCCAAGCAAGAAGAAGTTGTCCAAGAGGAACCTATCCAACCTCTCAATAATATGTCCTTTGCATCATCTTTTGTCACTCAAGGTAAATAGTTCATTCTTTGGTTTCACATCAAACAAGTCCCACTCCATAATGATATCGTCCAATAGTTCTCTACATGGATCTTAGATGAGAACTCCTCCTCACTTTTCTTACAATGGACTCAAAATTTATTTTTAATCTCCTAGTGTAATGTTGTTCCCTTGACAGAGGCCTTCCCTAAAAGTCTTTAAGGACTTTAAACATATTTTCTTATCCATCTAATGACTCAATGCACATATATACTTTAAACATTTGAATAGGGAGCTACCCACCAAATCGTAATAAATCCAAGACTTTTCAAGTTCCCAACTATCCAATAAGAGAATTGCCAATCCCACAATGTCACTATACCTTTAGATGATCCTCTACCATTAATACTTATAGACTAGCATCCTTTCATAAGGAAGTCTTTTAACTCTTAGAGAGAGGAATGTACTCACTTTGCTTCTTGCAACAATACAACACTAAGCTTCTTTATTTTTCTTAAACTTCTCAAATACTCATATTTGTGTCTACTTCATATCCCTGTACTATTCCAAGACAAGATTTTCAAGCTTTGCCTTAGGTTGGTTTGGGATCCAACCCAGTTTTATTTTGCATCGTTCGGTGAGGACCAATTGATCAGTTTTGTCTATTCTTGAAGAATCTCTTCATGTCTTTTTTGAATTTGTTGCTCTTGAGTTGTCGATTCTTTTCATGTGTCTCGTACTTGAAGTTGTTCATTGTTTTTCCTACTTCGGGCCCCAAGGCTAGACTGATGGTTCCTTCTTTTCTTGGTAAGTCCCTTTTTTATTTGTTGAGGTAACTTCTTCCACTACCCACACACATAGACTTCCAAGTGGTAGATTAACTGATTATCTAGTCGAGTTGGGTTCTCGAGCATGTGGATCTAGAATTGGGAGAGGCTCCTCATTTTGTTGGTTCATTAACATTGAATTCTCTTTGCCTGCTTTTGTGCCAACTCTAGAGCCTCAAATATATTTTTTAACTAAAACATTGAACGTCATCCATTAAGAGGAGAGTTTAGTAGCCATTTTCTTATCTGAATCTATTGGATTCTATTAAGGAGTTTCTTTCTTATCCTTGACCATATGGAAGGCCTCGGGGTCCTCTAAGTTTGCATGTCAGTCATTATTCATTGATATTTTATTACAATATTTAACGAATTCATTGTATTCATGACATTTATTACATTTAAATGATAGTTGGTCATAATCCAATGCTTATTCATGCACCCATCCCTCAAGATTGAGATTATTGCCTCACAGAGTCCCCTATCTAAATTGACTTCCACACATATTTGGACACATGCATTTCCCTTCTTTATGTGGCACCTAATCAATGTATTGCATCGATACATTTCTGAATGAAATGAGAGATTGGTCATCCCAAAAAGTCAACAGTAAGTTAGGTAGTTTTACCCATACCAATACAGTCTTTGACACATCTTCCTCTAGATAAAAATCAAGAGTCTTGACAAAGGGACAGAGCTCAAAAAGTATTATGAAAATGCTTTGTTATGGAAGTAGTAAGGGGAGGCTCATCTAATAGATTTAGGAATATGTGTTGTCTAACTGTTCTAAGATTTTCCCTCCTCGTCGGAATCCAACAACATAAACTTGCACAAAATCGTAACTTTATGTTGTTTAAATTGCATTTATGAATGCATAAATGGATCCAGCGTCCTGAAAAACCTCCGGAGCACTCAGATTATACAGATTTAACCACTCAAATATGCAGATCCAACAATATCTCACCGGATTTCGGGCAATTATCCCCAGAAAGTATGCCCAGAAAAGGGCAAAACGTAGCACATTTAGACTATGGCTTTAGGAATAAGCATCAAAAGTGAAGTGACTAATAAATAGTTGATTTCCCTCCATTATCAAAAGAGTTGAACACATGTTCCATAAACAAAAATTGATATAAATAAATATTGATAGGTAGCAAAACCTATCATAACTAAGTAGTCAACCAATGGTAAGAACAACTACCACTGAATGCTATATGCTATATGCCAATGTAGGTTAAGTATGTCTTGAACCATTAACCTATTTCTCTATATCCAAGAAAAACAAATTCTTAACTAATTAAAAATAAATTTTTAAAATCTGATCTTTATCTTTATCTTATTATTATTATTATTATATTTTGTATATGACACTTTATTTGTTATAATTATAAACATAGCTATTTATTACGAGCAATGATGGACCATGTCAACGGCAAAAGAAGAAATGAATAAGAAAAAGTAACGCATAAAAGTTGACATATTTTACTTCAAAAGGAAGCCACATAGAGATTCCCGTATTAGGCCGGTTGGGCCTCAGTATCGTGGCAAATAAGTAACAAAGTCGTAGATTCCTTAAATTTTCCCTGTCGTGTCGAGTACGAAACAAAGTCAGAGAGTCATGGGCCATACATAATTTTTTTCTCGTGTTTATTGAAAGTAATTTGTGAAAATGATATTTAATATGAAGTAACGTAAAGATGGCGGTTTAAAAAAATGAGGAGATAAACGCACGGGAAGTAAGGAAGTGGATCCCATCAGAATCATATAACAAGAGATTTGATGATAATCTACAATCATACGTTATAGAAAAGCCAAGCTAACAACTCCAAGATTGATATATTTAATATAAATTAATGTAACTTTAAAAATGTGATCATATATATATAAAAAAAAAAAAAGAGTAAGTAACAATGTGAATTGAAATCTCATAATAATAATAAATTAAAAAATAGGATAATTATTAATGGAAATGGAAATTTCATAACACATTGATATTATCGATAACAAGTACATATTTAAAAAAAACAACCTAACAACTCATTTCATTTCTCATAATAAAGTAAGTAATGATGTGAATTCAAATCTCTTCATAATGATATAATACTAAGACATTTGATATTATCTCTAACAACTACATATTAGATAAAACCTAACCACCTATCAAATAAATAAGTATTGACGTACATTGAAATTTCACCATAAATATATAATAATTATATCTTCATGTTAAATAAAAAATAAATTAAAAGTGAAATTTAAAAATAAATTTATTTATTTTTAAATTTAAAAAATAAAAACAATGTAGACTGAAATCTCATGATAATATAATAGAATATTTAATAATAATGAATAACAACTCCATGTTAAAAAAATGACAACTCATATGTGGTAAACTATAAAAAAACCCATATAGAATATTTGATCATAATGAATAACAACTCCATGTAAAAAAAATGACAACTCATATGCTCAACTAAATTTAAAGATAAAAAAATTCCCATATATATCATAAAGATGATATATTTAATATAAAGTTATAACGTAATGTAAAGATGATGTTTTAGATTGTGAAAGATAAAAGCATAGTCCATCTTAAAGTTATAATAAGAGATTTGGTAATAGTTGATAACAACTTAATGTTATTGTTTATGGGCCGTGCGTCGAGAGAGACATTTTGGGATCGGGTGGTTTTAGGGGGTTTGTTAGATTCTAAAAATCTAATTCTTGTAGAAGATTTAAACTTCACTATAGGAGCTTATGAGGTCTTAGCCGTGGCGGTACAACTGGATAAGCTTGCGGATTATTTTAAAAGTTTGATTCAGGATTATGAATTGGTTGACCTGATACCGGAAGAGGTTGTTCCTACTTGGAGGAACGTCAGAAATGGTGTGGAAAGTATTGCAAAGCGACTGGATTGAGTTTTAGTCTCGGAAAGCTTATTAATTGATGTGGGTAGGTATCGAACATGGGTTGACCTTCCCTATGTTTCGGATCATGCGCCAGTGGTAGCCCAATTTGACTTCCAACAGTTTTTGGTGGCTTACCCTTTCAAGTTAAATCCATCTTGGATGAATGAGGTTGATTTCATTACTATTGTTAAAGAGGTATGGCGAGATACTGGCTTTTTGTTGGAACCGGATGTCCAAATCAAGTTTGTGTGGAAATTAAAAGTTTTAAAGGCCCGGATTAAATCCTGGGCTAGACTTAGACGGTGTGCAAATTTAAAAAGACCAGATTCACTAAAGGAGGAAATCAGGGTGGCACTTTTGGATATACCGAGGTCTGGATTGAACCCAAACAATGAATGTAGACTGAAATCCCTAGAGACATAACACAATCAAATCCTACTCATTGAAGAGGAACATTGGCGAAAAAAGAGTCGTGCAACCTGGTTAAAATGTGGGGACCGAAATACTAAATACTTTCATAAATATGCCATCGCAAAAAGGAATCAAAAACATATATGGGGGATTTGTGATGAAAATGGGCAAGAACATAGAGGTCAAGAGGCACTCAAGACTAAGGCCACCAGATTTTTCAAAAAGTTGTTCTCAGCGGATCCCCACATTTCCCCATTGGAACAATTGAATTTAGTCAGGTTGTTTCCATGTTTTGTTTCTATGGAGGACTCTAATCTCATCGACAGACCGGTTACGAAGCTGGAACTCTGGGAAATCTTAAAACACTTTGCAATTTATAAAAGTCCAGGCCCGGACGACTGGACGGTTGAGTGTTTTACACAACTTTTTTAAGTTGTGGGGGATGATCTGTTGGAACTTGTTGAAGACACTAGAATCAAAGGGAAGATTAAAAGCTCCATGAATACCACTTTCCTAGCGTTGATACCAAAGGAGAATAATCCTCAGACTTTTGGGGATTACAAACCTATTGCACTATGCAATCTATGCTACAAGCTTATCTCTAAAGTGATTGCAAATAGAATAAAACCCATACTCTCGAGGGAGCTATCGAGTGAACAACTTGGGTTCTTGAAGGGCAGGCAAATTTTGGATGCCATTGGCACGGCGCAAGAATGTTTACACAGTATCAAAGGTAGAAAGAAAAAAGCCTTGATTCTTAAACTGGATCTAACAAAAAGCGTATGACTGTGTTAGTTGGGACTTCTTATGTTTTGTACTTGTACAAACTGGATTCAACATACACTCTATAAATTGGATTATGAGTTGTGTGGTTAGCTCCTCCTTTGTTGTTTTGATCAATGGGGAGTCCTCACCCTTCTTCAATAGTGAACGTGGATTAAGACAAGGTTGTCCGCTCTTGCCCTTGCTCTTCATCCTTGTTATGGAAAGCATTAGCCTTCTACTAAAGAAAGGACAAGTGGAAGGAAGCCTGACTGGAGTCGGGGTTTTCAGGGTCATTAGAGTTGTACACCTTATATTTGCTGATGATGTACTTATAATGAGAAAGGCCTCACTTGAAGAATGGCAGGTGATTAAATCATTTCTGGAAATTTTATGTTGTGCCTCGAGTTTAAAAATTAGCCCACAAAAATCTACGTTTCGCTTTTCGGGGATTCAAGGAGAAACTCTGGAGAATTATAAGGAAGTATTTCTTATAATTTTGTGGAGTTGATTGAGGGCTTCAGATACTTGGGGTACTATATAAAAGCGAAGAAAACTAACTTTGAAGACTGGAGATGGCTTATTATAAAGTTTGAAAATAGGATCAAACATTGGTGTAATCATTGGTTAACACTCGTTGGACGATGTACACTTGCAAAGGCGGTCTTGGAAACACAATCAGTATATTGGATGGCCCTTGTGACGGTTCCAGCTTCTGTCCTCTCTAGGATATGTAAACTAATATTTGATTTCCTTTGGTCGGGGGTGGAAAAGCTCATGGAATACATCTTTGTAGTTGGGAAAATCTTGCAAAGCCGAAACATCGTGGAGGTTGGGGACTCTGGAATTTGTTCCTATTTAACCGTGCCCTGGCAGCGAACTCTTTATGGCGAGTATTGATGAAAGAAGGTATCTGGCATCAGGTGATCAAAGATAAATATTTACCTTATTATTTAGTGGCTACTTGGCTCAGAACAACTTCGCCTCATCAACCAGCGGCCTCACAGATTTGGAAAAACTTGTTGAGATTGTTGCCTCTCATTACTCACTGGATTAGTTGGAAACCTGGTAATGGTTTCTCCATATTAATTGGATTGAATAAGATTTTGGGAATTGGTAACTCTTATTTACTTTCCACGAAACTTCGGTTGGAGCTAAAGGAAAAAACATTCGGTATTTGTATCAAGCCATCGCTCAATCCTCTTTGGGATTCATTACAAATCAGTGGAAATCTAGTGAAGAGCTAGATCTCTCGAGAAACCTGGCGACTGAGTGGCATTCTTTCTGCAAGGCACACATCGAATCCGGAGTCCAGCTTCAGTCTAGAAATGATTCACTTATCTGGACGGTAGGTGACCATTCCGGATTTATCACTGTAAAAAATGTATATAATGCTTTGGCAAGGAAATACTGGCCAATACAAACTACAGGGTGGTGAAGACAGTTATGGACATGGGACATAGATTACAAAATCAAACTCTTCATTTGGTTGGCACTGGAGAATAAAATCCTAACTTGGGAAAATCTAATAATAATAAAAAAAAAAGACGTTGGGAAGGACCGAGCTACTATCCATTATGCAATAGAGATGAGGAGACAATCCTTCATTTATTTGTAAACTGTCCATTTGCACAACATATTTGGAAGTTTTTGTCTACCGTTTTCAACTTTGTTACTGTTTGGGGTGGCAGCACACTAACAAATTGTTTTGAAAACTGGCTGAAGTTGGATAAAATCCATCATACTCTACCTTCATTGACTTGCTGGTATATCTGGTTGGCAAGGAACAAGTGTATCTTTGAATCCCACACAACTACAGTTCAGGGAGTTGTTTTTCATATCAGAGGGATCGTGGAAGCTGTTGGTGCACAATGCCCTCAAATTCATACTTATAAAAGGGAAAAAAAAACACCTGACTTCACTCTGCAATCTATATGTTGGTTCGACAGTGTTGCTCAAGCAAATGGTACTTTGAGCAAAGCTGGGGGTATCATAAAGAGTTCGGGGAATATTATCTACAGGTGGACATTCAATTGTGGAATGGGTTCAAACACAAGGGCATAACTACTTGGTGTGTGGGCCACTTTGTCTTTAGCACATAGGCTGGGAATTGATCATCTACAATTACTGGGGGATTCAAAGACAGTGGTTGACTGGTTAAACTACAAGAGTAATCTACAGGTTACTTCATTTATGAGCTGGATGGAGAAGATTAGGGAACTTATTACACTCTTCAACACTATTATATTTGACCATATCTACAGGGAAGAAAATGTGGAAGCAAATATACGTAAAAGAAAAAAACACTTCAAGTTCCGGAAGGGAGGATCCACTACAACAAATGGCAGGATGGCCATGAGGGCCCCCCACTATCACTTCGTCTCTACTTATTATTTAGATAGCATATCGATGAAGTCCATGACTTATATTTTTTGAGTTATATCTGGTACCAAAATGTAATCATGTCAATAGACAATATGGACTATCCACCTACAAATTTTTTTGCTATTTTTTGGATTGCTTACGTATTAGTATCAAGAAATATTAATATTAATAGTAGAGAGTGACTAGTTTATTAGTATCAAGAACAATGTAACTCCACTTGTTTTTGTCTATGATTGGTATGGAAATACCAATAGAAGATGGTTGTAATATGTCAAGGTAGTAATGAACTCATGTACTCTCCTTGAGAACATCATATATATAATATATTGAGAAATTTTCTACTGGAAAAAACCTAATGTTAAAGAAAAAAAAAAGAGTTAAAAATAGTAAAAATTGTGAAGATAAAATATTGGTAAGTATTGATGTGGATTAGTGTTAAAGAATAATTTTTTATTTTAAACTAAGTTTGAAATTTGAAAACAAATTTATTTGTTAAATTTGATGGTTTTGACAATTTGTTAATTGTATTGAGCATTTTAATTAATTTTATGATGAATAGAATTGAACTTAAAGGAAGATACTCACAACAACACAATATGACATTATCAATGAATAACTAGTGCATATATTATAATGGAATTCACCTATTTGCATATGATTGTTCATTAAGCAAGTTATTTCCACTTAAGAATTTGGGATATACCGCTTTACACAAAAAGTGAACAAAAGCATAAACTAAAACCTAAAGTCATAAAGTGATTTTATTACAAATGTAAGCCTTATATCCTAACTTATCCTAACTCCCCCTCTTAAATCTTACAATATTGAAAGCAAAACATGCTAATTGAAGATAAAACATGTTGACTAGAAACTAAAACATCAAACCAAGCATTCTTTAGAAACTTCTTCTTTGAAAACAATTATGGACCAGGTAAAGCTCCATCAAGTTGTGTTGAAACCATTGTAAAGGTGTATCTCCAGAGATAAATTCTCAAGTTCCCATATTCCACCTACCAAAACTCTCGAATTATGAATCTCCTGAATTATTGGACAACCATCTATGTTGAGCTACATCCATAGTGCTCCATCATGTTTTCTCATGACCCTCGTAAGGGTATAATTCCCAAGATTCACAAACCCGTGAACTATCTGAGCAACAATCCATGTTGAGCTTTATCTACATTAGACCTATTTTTGTTTTCAAGGTGTGGGCTTCTTAAATTGGGTAAAATGGTGTTTCTTCAATAAGGTTGTCACCACCATTGGCATACGATGGATCTTCAACAATTGCTACATTTGCTACATGTTGTTTGTCTTTGATATTTCCCTTGAGAA
>ML794647.1:201580-220799 GCA_009831015.1 Picea engelmannii
GCATTAGAATCATCTAGGTTAGATATTTCTAAAATGTGATTAATATATTTTTGTGCATTGGCTTTCTTGTGGAAATATTTTGTGTTTCTAGCCCCATATATTTTATCCAAGTGCTCATGGAATTTAGTCTCCAGATTTCCTCCTCATCTCTTTGTGCCTTAGTGGTGCCACATGTGTTGGTTTTTCTTGACTCAACTAATGATTATTGGTCTCGTCTTCTTCTCTCTTGGCTTAGATATCCATTAGTTTAGTCCTCCTCATTTCTTTGTGCCTTAGCAGTGCCACATGTGTTTATTTTTCTTGACTCAACCAATGATTATTGGTCTCTCCTTCTTCTCTCTTGGCTTAGATATCCATTAGTTTAGTCTTCAACTAGAGTTCTGAAGGAGGCTCAATGCCAAATATCTAGCTTACTTTTCATGTTCTTCAGTTTTTGTCCCCAAACATAAGAAGTGGACCCAAATACCTTGATCTCCCATGGTTGCTCAATGATGTGAGAGACCTCTTCACATAGAAACAAAAGGGGGTTAAAATATAACAATATTGAACCAAGATATTCATAAGGTTCGATTAGTAACTTGATGGGCTTATGGTCAGAAGCGACAGATGGGATGATAGAGGAGTACACTTGTTGGTTCCCAAGCAAGAAGAAGTTGTCCAAGAGGAACCTATCCAACCTCTCAATAATATGTCCTTTGCATCATCTTTTGTCACTCAAGGTAAATAGTTCATTCTTTGGTTTCACATCAAACAAGTCCCACTCCATAATGATATCGTCCAATAGTTCTCTACATGGATCTTAGATGAGAACTCCTCCTCACTTTTCTTACAATGGACTCAAAATTTATTTTTAATCTCCTAGTGTAATGTTGTTCCCTTGACAGAGGCCTTCCCTAAAAGTCTTTAAGGACTTTAAACATATTTTCTTATCCATCTAATGACTCAATGCACATATATACTTTAAACATTTGAATAGGGAGCTACCCACCAAATCGTAATAAATCCAAGACTTTTCAAGTTCCCAACTATCCAATAAGAGAATTGCCAATCCCACAATGTCACTATACCTTTAGATGATCCTCTACCATTAATACTTATAGACTAGCATCCTTTCATAAGGAAGTCTTTTAACTCTTAGAGAGAGGAATGTACTCACTTTGCTTCTTGCAACAATACAACACTAAGCTTCTTTATTTTTCTTAAACTTCTCAAATACTCATATTTGTGTCTACTTCATATCCCTGTACTATTCCAAGACAAGATTTTCAAGCTTTGCCTTAGGTTGGTTTGGGATCCAACCCAGTTTTATTTTGCATCGTTCGGTGAGGACCAATTGATCAGTTTTGTCTATTCTTGAAGAATCTCTTCATGTCTTTTTTGAATTTGTTGCTCTTGAGTTGTCGATTCTTTTCATGTGTCTCGTACTTGAAGTTGTTCATTGTTTTTCCTACTTCGGGCCCCAAGGCTAGACTGATGGTTCCTTCTTTTCTTGGTAAGTCCCTTTTTTATTTGTTGAGGTAACTTCTTCCACTACCCACACACATAGACTTCCAAGTGGTAGATTAACTGATTATCTAGTCGAGTTGGGTTCTCGAGCATGTGGATCTAGAATTGGGAGAGGCTCCTCATTTTGTTGGTTCATTAACATTGAATTCTCTTTGCCTGCTTTTGTGCCAACTCTAGAGCCTCAAATATATTTTTTAACTAAAACATTGAACGTCATCCATTAAGAGGAGAGTTTAGTAGCCATTTTCTTATCTGAATCTATTGGATTCTATTAAGGAGTTTCTTTCTTATCCTTGACCATATGGAAGGCCTCGGGGTCCTCTAAGTTTGCATGTCAGTCATTATTCATTGATATTTTATTACAATATTTAACGAATTCATTGTATTCATGACATTTATTACATTTAAATGATAGTTGGTCATAATCCAATGCTTATTCATGCACCCATCCCTCAAGATTGAGATTATTGCCTCACAGAGTCCCCTATCTAAATTGACTTCCACACATATTTGGACACATGCATTTCCCTTCTTTATGTGGCACCTAATCAATGTATTGCATCGATACATTTCTGAATGAAATGAGAGATTGGTCATCCCAAAAAGTCAACAGTAAGTTAGGTAGTTTTACCCATACCAATACAGTCTTTGACACATCTTCCTCTAGATAAAAATCAAGAGTCTTGACAAAGGGACAGAGCTCAAAAAGTATTATGAAAATGCTTTGTTATGGAAGTAGTAAGGGGAGGCTCATCTAATAGATTTAGGAATATGTGTTGTCTAACTGTTCTAAGATTTTCCCTCCTCGTCGGAATCCAACAACATAAACTTGCACAAAATCGTAACTTTATGTTGTTTAAATTGCATTTATGAATGCATAAATGGATCCAGCGTCCTGAAAAACCTCCGGAGCACTCAGATTATACAGATTTAACCACTCAAATATGCAGATCCAACAATATCTCACCGGATTTCGGGCAATTATCCCCAGAAAGTATGCCCAGAAAAGGGCAAAACGTAGCACATTTAGACTATGGCTTTAGGAATAAGCATCAAAAGTGAAGTGACTAATAAATAGTTGATTTCCCTCCATTATCAAAAGAGTTGAACACATGTTCCATAAACAAAAATTGATATAAATAAATATTGATAGGTAGCAAAACCTATCATAACTAAGTAGTCAACCAATGGTAAGAACAACTACCACTGAATGCTATATGCTATATGCCAATGTAGGTTAAGTATGTCTTGAACCATTAACCTATTTCTCTATATCCAAGAAAAACAAATTCTTAACTAATTAAAAATAAATTTTTAAAATCTGATCTTTATCTTTATCTTATTATTATTATTATTATATTTTGTATATGACACTTTATTTGTTATAATTATAAACATAGCTATTTATTACGAGCAATGATGGACCATGTCAACGGCAAAAGAAGAAATGAATAAGAAAAAGTAACGCATAAAAGTTGACATATTTTACTTCAAAAGGAAGCCACATAGAGATTCCCGTATTAGGCCGGTTGGGCCTCAGTATCGTGGCAAATAAGTAACAAAGTCGTAGATTCCTTAAATTTTCCCTGTCGTGTCGAGTACGAAACAAAGTCAGAGAGTCATGGGCCATACATAATTTTTTTCTCGTGTTTATTGAAAGTAATTTGTGAAAATGATATTTAATATGAAGTAACGTAAAGATGGCGGTTTAAAAAAATGAGGAGATAAACGCACGGGAAGTAAGGAAGTGGATCCCATCAGAATCATATAACAAGAGATTTGATGATAATCTACAATCATACGTTATAGAAAAGCCAAGCTAACAACTCCAAGATTGATATATTTAATATAAATTAATGTAACTTTAAAAATGTGATCATATATATATAAAAAAAAAAAAAGAGTAAGTAACAATGTGAATTGAAATCTCATAATAATAATAAATTAAAAAATAGGATAATTATTAATGGAAATGGAAATTTCATAACACATTGATATTATCGATAACAAGTACATATTTAAAAAAAACAACCTAACAACTCATTTCATTTCTCATAATAAAGTAAGTAATGATGTGAATTCAAATCTCTTCATAATGATATAATACTAAGACATTTGATATTATCTCTAACAACTACATATTAGATAAAACCTAACCACCTATCAAATAAATAAGTATTGACGTACATTGAAATTTCACCATAAATATATAATAATTATATCTTCATGTTAAATAAAAAATAAATTAAAAGTGAAATTTAAAAATAAATTTATTTATTTTTAAATTTAAAAAATAAAAACAATGTAGACTGAAATCTCATGATAATATAATAGAATATTTAATAATAATGAATAACAACTCCATGTTAAAAAAATGACAACTCATATGTGGTAAACTATAAAAAAACCCATATAGAATATTTGATCATAATGAATAACAACTCCATGTAAAAAAAATGACAACTCATATGCTCAACTAAATTTAAAGATAAAAAAATTCCCATATATATCATAAAGATGATATATTTAATATAAAGTTATAACGTAATGTAAAGATGATGTTTTAGATTGTGAAAGATAAAAGCATAGTCCATCTTAAAGTTATAATAAGAGATTTGGTAATAGTTGATAACAACTTAATGTTATTGTTTATGGGCCGTGCGTCGAGAGAGACATTTTGGGATCGGGTGGTTTTAGGGGGTTTGTTAGATTCTAAAAATCTAATTCTTGTAGAAGATTTAAACTTCACTATAGGAGCTTATGAGGTCTTAGCCGTGGCGGTACAACTGGATAAGCTTGCGGATTATTTTAAAAGTTTGATTCAGGATTATGAATTGGTTGACCTGATACCGGAAGAGGTTGTTCCTACTTGGAGGAACGTCAGAAATGGTGTGGAAAGTATTGCAAAGCGACTGGATTGAGTTTTAGTCTCGGAAAGCTTATTAATTGATGTGGGTAGGTATCGAACATGGGTTGACCTTCCCTATGTTTCGGATCATGCGCCAGTGGTAGCCCAATTTGACTTCCAACAGTTTTTGGTGGCTTACCCTTTCAAGTTAAATCCATCTTGGATGAATGAGGTTGATTTCATTACTATTGTTAAAGAGGTATGGCGAGATACTGGCTTTTTGTTGGAACCGGATGTCCAAATCAAGTTTGTGTGGAAATTAAAAGTTTTAAAGGCCCGGATTAAATCCTGGGCTAGACTTAGACGGTGTGCAAATTTAAAAAGACCAGATTCACTAAAGGAGGAAATCAGGGTGGCACTTTTGGATATACCGAGGTCTGGATTGAACCCAAACAATGAATGTAGACTGAAATCCCTAGAGACATAACACAATCAAATCCTACTCATTGAAGAGGAACATTGGCGAAAAAAGAGTCGTGCAACCTGGTTAAAATGTGGGGACCGAAATACTAAATACTTTCATAAATATGCCATCGCAAAAAGGAATCAAAAACATATATGGGGGATTTGTGATGAAAATGGGCAAGAACATAGAGGTCAAGAGGCACTCAAGACTAAGGCCACCAGATTTTTCAAAAAGTTGTTCTCAGCGGATCCCCACATTTCCCCATTGGAACAATTGAATTTAGTCAGGTTGTTTCCATGTTTTGTTTCTATGGAGGACTCTAATCTCATCGACAGACCGGTTACGAAGCTGGAACTCTGGGAAATCTTAAAACACTTTGCAATTTATAAAAGTCCAGGCCCGGACGACTGGACGGTTGAGTGTTTTACACAACTTTTTTAAGTTGTGGGGGATGATCTGTTGGAACTTGTTGAAGACACTAGAATCAAAGGGAAGATTAAAAGCTCCATGAATACCACTTTCCTAGCGTTGATACCAAAGGAGAATAATCCTCAGACTTTTGGGGATTACAAACCTATTGCACTATGCAATCTATGCTACAAGCTTATCTCTAAAGTGATTGCAAATAGAATAAAACCCATACTCTCGAGGGAGCTATCGAGTGAACAACTTGGGTTCTTGAAGGGCAGGCAAATTTTGGATGCCATTGGCACGGCGCAAGAATGTTTACACAGTATCAAAGGTAGAAAGAAAAAAGCCTTGATTCTTAAACTGGATCTAACAAAAAGCGTATGACTGTGTTAGTTGGGACTTCTTATGTTTTGTACTTGTACAAACTGGATTCAACATACACTCTATAAATTGGATTATGAGTTGTGTGGTTAGCTCCTCCTTTGTTGTTTTGATCAATGGGGAGTCCTCACCCTTCTTCAATAGTGAACGTGGATTAAGACAAGGTTGTCCGCTCTTGCCCTTGCTCTTCATCCTTGTTATGGAAAGCATTAGCCTTCTACTAAAGAAAGGACAAGTGGAAGGAAGCCTGACTGGAGTCGGGGTTTTCAGGGTCATTAGAGTTGTACACCTTATATTTGCTGATGATGTACTTATAATGAGAAAGGCCTCACTTGAAGAATGGCAGGTGATTAAATCATTTCTGGAAATTTTATGTTGTGCCTCGAGTTTAAAAATTAGCCCACAAAAATCTACGTTTCGCTTTTCGGGGATTCAAGGAGAAACTCTGGAGAATTATAAGGAAGTATTTCTTATAATTTTGTGGAGTTGATTGAGGGCTTCAGATACTTGGGGTACTATATAAAAGCGAAGAAAACTAACTTTGAAGACTGGAGATGGCTTATTATAAAGTTTGAAAATAGGATCAAACATTGGTGTAATCATTGGTTAACACTCGTTGGACGATGTACACTTGCAAAGGCGGTCTTGGAAACACAATCAGTATATTGGATGGCCCTTGTGACGGTTCCAGCTTCTGTCCTCTCTAGGATATGTAAACTAATATTTGATTTCCTTTGGTCGGGGGTGGAAAAGCTCATGGAATACATCTTTGTAGTTGGGAAAATCTTGCAAAGCCGAAACATCGTGGAGGTTGGGGACTCTGGAATTTGTTCCTATTTAACCGTGCCCTGGCAGCGAACTCTTTATGGCGAGTATTGATGAAAGAAGGTATCTGGCATCAGGTGATCAAAGATAAATATTTACCTTATTATTTAGTGGCTACTTGGCTCAGAACAACTTCGCCTCATCAACCAGCGGCCTCACAGATTTGGAAAAACTTGTTGAGATTGTTGCCTCTCATTACTCACTGGATTAGTTGGAAACCTGGTAATGGTTTCTCCATATTAATTGGATTGAATAAGATTTTGGGAATTGGTAACTCTTATTTACTTTCCACGAAACTTCGGTTGGAGCTAAAGGAAAAAACATTCGGTATTTGTATCAAGCCATCGCTCAATCCTCTTTGGGATTCATTACAAATCAGTGGAAATCTAGTGAAGAGCTAGATCTCTCGAGAAACCTGGCGACTGAGTGGCATTCTTTCTGCAAGGCACACATCGAATCCGGAGTCCAGCTTCAGTCTAGAAATGATTCACTTATCTGGACGGTAGGTGACCATTCCGGATTTATCACTGTAAAAAATGTATATAATGCTTTGGCAAGGAAATACTGGCCAATACAAACTACAGGGTGGTGAAGACAGTTATGGACATGGGACATAGATTACAAAATCAAACTCTTCATTTGGTTGGCACTGGAGAATAAAATCCTAACTTGGGAAAATCTAATAATAATAAAAAAAAAAGACGTTGGGAAGGACCGAGCTACTATCCATTATGCAATAGAGATGAGGAGACAATCCTTCATTTATTTGTAAACTGTCCATTTGCACAACATATTTGGAAGTTTTTGTCTACCGTTTTCA
The DNA here is from genome assembly GCA_009831015.1 of Picea engelmannii. Lineage (NCBI taxonomy): Eukaryota > Viridiplantae > Streptophyta > Pinopsida > Pinales > Pinaceae > Picea > Picea engelmannii. Next base: position 208,838 of record ML794647.1, read on the forward strand.
ACTTTGTTACTGTTTGGGGTGGCAGCACACTAACAAATTGTTTTGAAAACTGGCTGAAGTTGGATAAAATCCATCATACTCTACCTTCATTGACTTGCTGGTATATCTGGTTGGCAAGGAACAAGTGTATCTTTGAATCCCACACAACTACAGTTCAGGGAGTTGTTTTTCATATCAGAGGGATCGTGGAAGCTGTTGGTGCACAATGCCCTCAAATTCATACTTATAAAAGGGAAAAAAAAACACCTGACTTCACTCTGCAATCTATATGTTGGTTCGACAGTGTTGCTCAAGCAAATGGTACTTTGAGCAAAGCTGGGGGTATCATAAAGAGTTCGGGGAATATTATCTACAGGTGGACATTCAATTGTGGAATGGGTTCAAACACAAGGGCATAACTACTTGGTGTGTGGGCCACTTTGTCTTTAGCACATAGGCTGGGAATTGATCATCTACAATTACTGGGGGATTCAAAGACAGTGGTTGACTGGTTAAACTACAAGAGTAATCTACAGGTTACTTCATTTATGAGCTGGATGGAGAAGATTAGGGAACTTATTACACTCTTCAACACTATTATATTTGACCATATCTACAGGGAAGAAAATGTGGAAGCAAATATACGTAAAAGAAAAAAACACTTCAAGTTCCGGAAGGGAGGATCCACTACAACAAATGGCAGGATGGCCATGAGGGCCCCCCACTATCACTTCGTCTCTACTTATTATTTAGATAGCATATCGATGAAGTCCATGACTTATATTTTTTGAGTTATATCTGGTACCAAAATGTAATCATGTCAATAGACAATATGGACTATCCACCTACAAATTTTTTTGCTATTTTTTGGATTGCTTACGTATTAGTATCAAGAAATATTAATATTAATAGTAGAGAGTGACTAGTTTATTAGTATCAAGAACAATGTAACTCCACTTGTTTTTGTCTATGATTGGTATGGAAATACCAATAGAAGATGGTTGTAATATGTCAAGGTAGTAATGAACTCATGTACTCTCCTTGAGAACATCATATATATAATATATTGAGAAATTTTCTACTGGAAAAAACCTAATGTTAAAGAAAAAAAAAAGAGTTAAAAATAGTAAAAATTGTGAAGATAAAATATTGGTAAGTATTGATGTGGATTAGTGTTAAAGAATAATTTTTTATTTTAAACTAAGTTTGAAATTTGAAAACAAATTTATTTGTTAAATTTGATGGTTTTGACAATTTGTTAATTGTATTGAGCATTTTAATTAATTTTATGATGAATAGAATTGAACTTAAAGGAAGATACTCACAACAACACAATATGACATTATCAATGAATAACTAGTGCATATATTATAATGGAATTCACCTATTTGCATATGATTGTTCATTAAGCAAGTTATTTCCACTTAAGAATTTGGGATATACCGCTTTACACAAAAAGTGAACAAAAGCATAAACTAAAACCTAAAGTCATAAAGTGATTTTATTACAAATGTAAGCCTTATATCCTAACTTATCCTAACTCCCCCTCTTAAATCTTACAATATTGAAAGCAAAACATGCTAATTGAAGATAAAACATGTTGACTAGAAACTAAAACATCAAACCAAGCATTCTTTAGAAACTTCTTCTTTGAAAACAATTATGGACCAGGTAAAGCTCCATCAAGTTGTGTTGAAACCATTGTAAAGGTGTATCTCCAGAGATAAATTCTCAAGTTCCCATATTCCACCTACCAAAACTCTCGAATTATGAATCTCCTGAATTATTGGACAACCATCTATGTTGAGCTACATCCATAGTGCTCCATCATGTTTTCTCATGACCCTCGTAAGGGTATAATTCCCAAGATTCACAAACCCGTGAACTATCTGAGCAACAATCCATGTTGAGCTTTATCTACATTAGACCTATTTTTGTTTTCAAGGTGTGGGCTTCTTAAATTGGGTAAAATGGTGTTTCTTCAATAAGGTTGTCACCACCATTGGCATACGATGGATCTTCAACAATTGCTACATTTGCTACATGTTGTTTGTCTTTGATATTTCCCTTGAGAATATCATTAGCTTGAAATCTATAGTTCCAAGTTGTGTGAGCCATTTTCCTAAAATAATGGCATTCCATCTCCCCTTTGTCTTTAATTGATCTGCTACAATTGTATCTTGGGTATAGTGTAGTTTCATGTTGAGTATCACCTTTTGTATCATATGTTGTCAATCCCTCAATCTGTTCCTGTTGGAAACAATCCCTCATACGAGGAAAATCTCTTTATGGCTAGGGGAAAACCACAACATACGGACCAACACCCAAAAATAAACTCTAATCTCAAATATGCTATATAAATGAAATGTTAACAATAGAAGGCTAGGAATCTACCTCGTATGGATGTTTGAATAAGACGACCGCTAAGCACACGACCCAAAGTTGTATACTTGCAACTTGTCTTCAACAACCAAGATACGCAAGCATGTGGTGATGATATATCATGTTAGCATATAAATTAGCATAATCCATTAACATACATTATACATACGCCCATGGAAAGTAATTCAAATGTTTGCAAGATATCAATTGGATGAGAAAAGAGTATTTCTATTAATGTAATCAATAGAATTACGTAGGTGACAAGCTTTTGTAACAGTATGTATCGGAACCGGGAAACTAAGTCCCTCCAGCTGGGCCTCCACTATTTCAATCCTCCACAAAGGCAAGCTCACATGTAGGAGTCAATGATGTTCTCCATCACGAGGTAGGAAGACCTTGGGGGCTGAACACAAGAAGTTCATATTTTCAAGGGCAAAGGGATGCAGACTCAATATGAAGTGAAATTTCTCCAGAGTATCTTTGCTCTCAATGTTGAATTGTCGATTGTCCAAGGCTTGGATATGACTCAATTTATAGCCTCCAAGTGGAGTTGAAGCGTCGAGTCAGAGTGTTTCCAGTATATGGAAGGTCAAGGATCATGGATCACGTGACATGGCATGGAAACCCAATATATATTTTTTTATTTTTGAGCATCAAACCCGATGTACGTGGGTTGTAGTGGAGCAGCCTGCGTATACGCTAGTTGTCTAACTGGAAGGTAGCGTATATGTACAAAAATAGGAAGATCAAGGATCATGGATCATGTGACATGGCATGGAAACCCAATATATATTTTTTTGCTTTTGAGCATCAAACCCGATGTACGCGGGTTGTAGTGGAGTAGCCTACGTATACGCTAGTTGTCTAACTGGCAGGTAGCGTATATGTACAAAAATATGTATTTTTATCTTTGGAGTGAACAAAAAGGGGACTTCAAGTCTGTAGAGGGAAATGGAAGGTCATCCAAGCAAGATGCATGAAGTGAGGCAAAATTTGCTATAACAGTCCCTACACAGTCACACAAACTCTCCTAGACTCTTCCTTGCTTTGATACCATATTACAAAATGGGCTAGATCACTAAATGATGAAAGCCTAAATAAAATCGAGTCACATAACTCAGCTCAAATGAAGATACTCACAATAACAGAATATGATGTTATCAATGAATAACTAATGCATTTATTACAATGGAGTTCATCTCCTTATATATAATTGCTCATTGAGCAAGTCATGTCCCCTTACAATGGTGGGATATATTGTTTTACACAAAATGTGACCAAAAACATAAATTAAAACCTAAAACCATAAAATGACTTAATTTCATCCCTCCTTTAAACCTTATAAAAGTATGTCAAGGAAAGAAAATAAACTCTCCCTTTACTAAACTGCCATGGAGAGAAATCTTAATAATTAAATTTAAATAATTTAATCAATTAGGTGTGATAAGAATCACAGTTATGGTTTTGTAAGTTTAAAATTTTTGTGTATAAAGAAATGTGTTTTACATTTCAAAATTTGTTTACTTTTTCATTACTAAAGATAGAAATGTAATACCTATTTGACATAGTAAATTAGTATTAATAAAAATATTGACAAGATATTTTATCTTTTATTAATAAGATACGGATTTCTGCTTCACGGTTATAAGGGATGGTGGAACATTCTTCTTTGTATTGCAATTTTCCATTTTTTCTTTATTATGAGCTAATATTTTGTTGACATAGTTTGTCAAATTTAAACGTGGCTCGACAAAGAAGTGCAAACAATATCATAGAACCATATAATAGAAGTGTTGCTTATGTGCTTTAGCGAGTTGCTTCTCTTCTATGATATGTGAAAATAATTCAAAGGCTTTTTTCATACACGGTCATGGTTCAAAGCTTCCTTCCCTGGAGGGTGATTGGCAACAAGTTCCTCAATCTTGCACCTCAACAACCCCTACTCATTCAAACCTTGTTCGGTACTTTTTGTTGAATTTTCAATAAGCTAGGTTAAGCATGTAGTTCAATTCATTTTATCATTTCTTAACCATAAGCAAGAATGTTGCAGCAACCAAGATCACAAGAAGAAACACCATGCACAAGAACACAATAAATATCATGGGAAACCCTTCTCAACAAGGGAAGAAAACCCAACCAAATCCTTTGCTATATTCTTCAAGAGAAAGACCTTTCACCACCAAGAATGACTTAGCACACAAGAGGGTGCTTAAGCCCTAGAAGACTAGTGCCCAAGAGAGGTGCGCACCTTTTCCCAAGTAGATGTATTTGCTGTAATTTCCAAACACACAAGGAAGATATGATTCTACAATGGAGAATCATCTCTTACTTATACTAGACTTGACCAATCAACAAAGGCGTATATTGGCTCAACAGGACCGACCTCTCTAAGTCAAATATATTATTATTTTTATTATAATTAATATTAATATTAATATTAATTATCTTTTACATTTAATATTAAACATATTAAGGTGGGGTCGACCTGTACCCTTTACATAACAATTAGGGTTACAGGTAGGTCTGACTCTTGAACAATATATAGCAAAGGATCTGATACACCCACTAGTGCTCATCTACTAGGGGCACATCCATAGGGATGTCATAGCTCTGATTAACTGCATTACACAGAAGAACCAGGTCTTCACACGTTCAACTATGCTCGTCCATAGGCACGTCCACTCTACAGATTTGTTTTCCCACTGCCACCGACAAGAGAATCATCTGGAGTCTTCTCGTCAACTTTGTTGTTCAAAGGAGGCTAATACAGCATCTTCATTTATGTTCTCATGACGATGCACCCAACACTTTGGGATTTCACACGTTCACCTTGTGCTCAGCCACAAACACTTCCTAACTCAACAGATCACTTTTCCATTGGATAATCATCTAGAGTTCTTCTCAACTCTTTGAATGGAGGAGGTCATCTCTACGTTCCCAGCTCTGTCTCACGCAGGAACCACGTACCCTTCTTAGGGGATTTCTCTCAGGTTTGTAAGCTGAGAGAAAGACTTATCATAGCTGCAATGATCCACACCTCACAGGTTTGTAAGCTGGAGAATGTCTCACATAGTTGCATTCATCAACACTCCCTCTCAGCTAGGGAGGCAGTTTTCATCAGGCCAAGTTTCTTACGGAAATACACGAACTTTGTCTTGGCAAGTGGTTTAGTGAAAATATCTGCAATTTGTTCATGAGTAGAAAGATATTGTACATGTATTGTCTTCCTCTGCACCATGTCTCTAATATACTGATACTTGATTTCAATGTGTTTCTATTTGTCATGAAATATTGGGTTCTCGGAGAGCTTTACACAGCTCTGGTTGTCACAATGAATAGTCGTTGGATCCATCTCATGATCGAACAAGTTTGTCAAAAGTTTTTGAAGCCATACAGCTTCACGAACTGCCACGCTTAGTGAAATGTATTATGCCTCTGCTGTACTCAAAGCCACAGAGCTTTGTTTTCTGTTGCACCAGGAAACCATGGTTGATCCTAGGGTGAAGCAGCTACCTGAGGTGCTCTTTCTGTCAACTTCATTTCCTGCCCAATCTGCATCTGCATATCCTTCCATACTTAGGTCCACATTGGTTGCATATCTTAGGCCATAACCAATTGTGCCTTGTAAGTATCTCAATACGTGTTTTGTAGCTATCCAAAGTGTCTGTTTTGGTTGGTTCATAAACTGGCTAAGCACATTTACTGCATAGAAAATGTTTGGTCTGGTGTTAACCAGATAGATTAAAGATCCAATAAGTTGTTGATATAAATGTGGATCTATGTCTCCTGAATCAGTGTCATTCATCTTCTTTAAGTCCATTACCATTGGAGTAGGCATGGATTTACAGTCTGTCATTTTGAATCATTTTAGTATCTCCAAAGTACATTTTCCTTGGCTTAGGAAAATCTCATCTGATCTCTGCCATACTTCTAGTCCCAAGAAATAATGCATTTGGCCCAAATCCTTCATTTCAAATCTAGCAGTTAATGTCTACTTGCATTCAACAATGAGTCTCTTTGAACCAGTGATGAAAAGATCATCCACATATAGAACTAGAATCAAACACTCATTGCCATCAATGTGATAATATAAGTTTGGGTTGGGTGTGCTTTTGTTGAAACCCAAACTCATCAGGAAACCATCCATTTTCTCGTACCAAGCATGTGGTGCTTGTTTTAGACCGTATAGGGCTTTCTTCAATCTGCATACATGAGATTTCTCATTGTGTATAACAAATCCTTCTGGCTATTCAATATAGACTTCTTCCTCAATTTCACCATTGATAAAAGTTGTCTTTACATCCATTTGATGTAGCTTCCAACCCATGGAAGCATCTAGTGCAATGATAGATCTAATAGAGGTATATCTGGCTACTGGTGCAAAATTCTCGTCATAGTCGACTCCCTCTATTTGTGAGAACCCTCTGGCCACAAATCTTGCTTTATATTTTTCAATGCTTCCATCAGCAACATATTTGATTTTGTAAATCCATTTGGAAGTTACTACGGACTTTCCTTCTGGTCGTGGGACAACATCCCATACATCATTCTTTAGTATAGATTGATATTCTTCAGTCATGGCATCTTGCCACACTTGCTCACTTGAGGCTTCTCCATGACAAGTTGGCTCTGAATCAATAATGTGAGTCATTGTTGAAAGGTAGCTTGAGAATCTTTTAGGCCTCTTACTTTCTCTAGTTGCTCCTCGTGGATCTTTATGCCCTTTTGCTTCTTCTAAAGTTTGACGAGCCCAAGTAGGTCTTTTATTTCCAACTGTGATGTCTCTGGGTATATTACTTGGGGCAACCGAATCCGCTGGAGTAACTGGGTCAACTGGTGATGTTGGCTCATCTAGAACAATATATGTCTCCCTCTGAACAGCTGAATGAGGAGGAGGTATTGTTTCACCATATATTTCCATCTGCGCTTCTCTAGATTTCTGGAAGGCTACTTCTTCTTCAAAAGTAACATCTCTTCTTACTTCAATTTGTCTCTGTCCTGAGATGTAGATTCAATATGCTTTTGAGGATTCATTGTATCCTACAAATGTACCCTTTCTTCCTGAAGGTTCTAGTTTTGATCTCTTTTCTTTGGGTACATGAAGGTACACTGGACATCCAAATATTATGAAGTGTCTGATCTCAGGCTTCACTTTGGTGAATGCTTCTTTTGGAGTAATGTTCTTCGGGATCTGATGAGGACTATGGTTTTGAACATATATTGTTTTCATACATGCTTATGCCCATAGAGTCATGGGTAGACTCTGATCATGTATCATTTCTTTAGTTGCCTCAATGATAGTTTTGTTCTTCCTTTCAGTAACCCCATTTTGTTGAGGATTGTACAGAACTGTGAGCTCCCTCTTCATCCCTACTTCAATACAAAAAATGATAAATTATTTTGAGGTGTATTCTCCTCTATTGTCTGATCTCAATACTTTGATTTTTCTTTCGATCAGGTTTTCAACCTGAGCTTTGAATTCTTGGAACTTAGCAAGGACTCCATCCTTGTTCTTCAGAAAGTAAATCCAATTTTTCCTGGAGTGATCATCTATGAAGAGTACATAGTACAAGTACCCATTTAAGGATGCAACAATCATTGGCCCACATACATCTGAATGTATCAAGTCCAAGATTTCCTTGGATCGATCATCACTGCTAGGAAAGGATCCTTTAACATTTTTACTAAGGGAACAACCTTTACAAACACCTTTATGTTGGATTTGGATCTCTGGTAGACCTGTTACCATTTTCCCTAGAGCTGAAAGAGCTCTATAATGAATGTGAGCTAGTCTTCTTTGTCATAACTCACTCAAGTTGATAGTGTCATGTAGTAAGGCTTGAACTGGTTTGATGGTCAACTTGTATAAGTTGTTTTCTCTGACACCAATTACTTTGGAAGAGCTGATATGAGAGTTTGTGTGCCATGCAAGGACTCTTCCTTCTAAGAAAGTAATTTTGTAACCTTTGTCTTCAAGGGACGAAATAGAGACAAGGTTTCTCTTCATTGCTTTGGAGTTTTGTACTGAGATTGCTTCCCCTCATGAATTTGCTCATCTTCACAAACCCTTGTCAACTAGGCTAGAAAACCTAACGGCTAGGCTAGGCTAGCACTTTTAGGTTTTGTTGGGCTTATGACTTCCAACAATAAGCCTTTAAATATGATAGCCTTTGTGGAGCTTCTTCAAGAAATTCTCAGAAATATAATTCAAAAATTTCTATAGAATTTTGACGAAACCCTAGAAACGCTTAGGGTCAAAATTTTGAAATGCACAAAATTTAGATCTGAGACTTGTTGGAGGTACGTTGAAGGAGGTCATACCCTTCTATGTCTTTTTCAGCCCAAGAGTCCAAGTTTTGAGTGGTGAAAATTCTCAGAAAAGGAAGTCGTACGGATTTTCTAGAAACCCTAGGAGGGTTGTACGGTTTCTGCAAATGAGAGAGTGAAGGAGATGGAAAATGCTTGTGCAATGGGATCTTCAAGACCTATGCTTTGATACCATGTTGAATTTTCAATACTCTAGGTTAAGCATGTAGTTCAATTCATTTTATCATGTCTTAACCATAAGAAAGAATGTTGCAACAACCAAGATCACAAGAAGAAACACCATGCACAAGAACACAAGAAATATCCTGGGAAACCCTTCTCAACAAGGGAAGAAAAGCCAGCCAAATCCTTTGCTATATTATTCAAGAGAAAGACCTTTCACCACCAAGAATGACTTAGCACACAAGAGGGTGCTTAAGCCCTAGAAGACTAGTGCCCAAGAGAGGTGTGCACCTTTTCCCAAGTAGATGCATTTGTTGTAATTTCCAAACACAGAAGGAAGATATGATTCTACAATGGAGAATCATCTCTTACTTATACTAGACTTGACCAATCAACAAAGGCGTCTATTGGCTCAACAGGGCCGACCTCTCTAAGTCAAATATATTATTATTATTAATATTAATATTAATAATCTTTTACATTTAATATTAAACATATTAAGGTGGGGTCGACCTGTACCCTTTACATAACAATTAGGGTTACAGGTAGGTCTGACTCTTGAACAATATATATCAAAGGATCTAATACACCCACTAGTTCTCATCCACTAGGGGCACATCCATAGGGATCTCATAGCTCTGATTAACTGCATTACACAGAAGAACCAGGTCTTCACACGTTCACCTGTGCTCATCCACATACACATCCACTCTACAGATCTGCTTTCCCACTGCCACCGACAGGAGAATCATCTGGAGTCTTCTTGTCAACTCTGTTGTTCAAATGAGGCTAATACATCATCTTCATTTCTGTTCTCATGACGATGCACCCAACACTTTGGGATTTCACACGTTCACCTTGTGCTCAGCCATAGGCATGTCCTAACTCAACAGATCGCTTTTCCATTGGATAATCATCTAGAGTTCTTCTCAACTCTTTGAATGGAGGAGGTCATCTTTGTGTTCCCATATCTGTCCCAGGAAGGAACCATGTACCCTTCTTAGGGGCTTTCTCTCAGGTTTGTAAGCTGAGAGAAAGACTTCTCATAGCTGCAATGATCCACACCTCACAGGTTTGTAAGATGGAGAATGTCTCACATAGCTACATTCATTGACACTTTTGTGGTATATTAAGCCATTCCAAGGCTCGAGGAGGCAATAGAATAATGACTTTAATGTTGATCGATACAACATAAAAATGCTCAATCCTAAACAAAAACTCAAAACTAAAACTATGTTGAGCCATATGGACAAACTATGGGAGGAATTCAAACTGAGAATATATCAACATGGACAACAAAACTCAATGCACAATGTATATATTCATTATTCTCGTGTATAAGGAATATATGGAGGAGCCACATGTTTTTATTAATGAGAATATGGAGGAGTCATTTGCGAACTATAACACCAATAAAATACCATAATAAAAGCAATCATAATGGCTATATGAAAAAAATAGAGTTTCATATTCTTTTTACTCTTTGTAAAGGGTCAAAATTAGAACATAAGAGTAAGTGAAGATTTAGATGGGTTGTAGCCAAAGTGAATCAAAGCCAGGAAAAACTGAAAGTTAACCATGACCTAGGTAAGTTAAGTTAGGAAAAATTGAACTTATAATGTTCAAAATTAAATACTTGATGTAGAAGCCACTTAGGTATAGAAAGGTGCCAAGCAAAGTTGAACACAAAGTGGAGTAGCACCCAAGACTAGAGATGAGAAGATCCCATTGGTGTGGAGTATCTCCCAAGATTAGAGTTGAACAAAGAGCAAATCCCACTGGAGTGAAGCAACTCTCGGGGTTAGAGTGGAGTAGCCAAACATAGAGCCAAGCAAAGGCTAAGAGATTTTTCAGGATATTTATCATATCCTAAATGCAGAGCGTATGTGATCAATAAAGGCAATTGGGGTGAAGCTAAACACAAAGTCAAGCTCGAGCTCAGATACTTTAACATACAAGAACTTCCTAAGAATTTATTTCCATAAATCAGAATGTTTCATTCTCGGTGTTGCATGTAGAGCTCATGTCATAATTTGTGATTATGACCCAACCAACACATAATTTATAGCATTAGGTAGAACCTTATCAAGGATGGGATGTGAAATTATTTTTGGATCATCTAATAATTATATAGATCGACTCCATTTTACCCGATAACACATAACGTAGGTGAAAATTGTACGTGGTGAGTTACAACAATGCATGGCTCTCGTATTTATACAAATATCACTATGAGATGTGAATTTTCATATGAAGCAAACCATTTATAAATATTTATTAATTATGCCTAATTATCTTAGTGCAGTAATTGTATTCTATTTTTTTATTTAGGGGTATGCTACAAGTCATCCCCTTTAAATGCTTTGTCCTCAAAGCATTGGAAAGATGAATTCTCTTGATTTGAATTCTTCATTCCACCTAGCAACTTTGTCTTCTAGTATCACTCACCAATTGAGAAGGTCTTTATTTGCATCCGTTGAATTGATTGTTCCTTCCATGGATCTCAAGCTTTGTATCTTGAATTCCATTGTTGTGAATGATCTGATGGAAAATCTGGTAGAATCTGCATTGCATCTCGTTCAAAGGAGGCCAACTGATCTAAATATCATTGTACAAGGGACTTTGTTCTATGAGCATAGTAGGAATTTTTTTTATCCATATAGGATGTTGGGTATAAAGTTGATATTCTGAGTTTGTGAATCCATTAGAATCAATATTATTTTGTGCCAAAGGCATGTGAATAAGTTGCATTTCCAAGGAATCCATGTTGGCATGAACAATTATTGAAGAAGTAGAAGATGAGCAACCATTATCTTTATTTGAGGGCCTGAAATTAACATTCATACATAGCTTGGAGGTAGAAACCAATACATTATCTTGACCTCCATCATTGCTAACATGAGGAAGGAGCTTGTATCGTTAAGCCCAAAATCAAACATGTCCACGTTGACATGTCATTTACATTTCCATTATTGGCCTCACATATTTCATTGCCCATATTGTCAGTCGCAAGCTTAATATGAGCCTCCACTGGTGGAAATTGCAATGGTGATTGCTCTTGCTTGTCTTCAAACATGGAAGAAAAATAAATGTCATTAGGAACGATGTTGTT
>ML794647.1:220849-253752 GCA_009831015.1 Picea engelmannii
GCATTAGAATCATCTAGGTTAGATATTTCTAAAATGTGATTAATATATTTTTGTGCATTGGCTTTCTTGTGGAAATATTTTGTGTTTCTAGCCCCATATATTTTATCCAAGTGCTCATGGAATTTAGTCTCCAGATTTCCTCCTCATCTCTTTGTGCCTTAGTGGTGCCACATGTGTTGGTTTTTCTTGACTCAACTAATGATTATTGGTCTCGTCTTCTTCTCTCTTGGCTTAGATATCCATTAGTTTAGTCCTCCTCATTTCTTTGTGCCTTAGCAGTGCCACATGTGTTTATTTTTCTTGACTCAACCAATGATTATTGGTCTCTCCTTCTTCTCTCTTGGCTTAGATATCCATTAGTTTAGTCTTCAACTAGAGTTCTGAAGGAGGCTCAATGCCAAATATCTAGCTTACTTTTCATGTTCTTCAGTTTTTGTCCCCAAACATAAGAAGTGGACCCAAATACCTTGATCTCCCATGGTTGCTCAATGATGTGAGAGACCTCTTCACATAGAAACAAAAGGGGGTTAAAATATAACAATATTGAACCAAGATATTCATAAGGTTCGATTAGTAACTTGATGGGCTTATGGTCAGAAGCGACAGATGGGATGATAGAGGAGTACACTTGTTGGTTCCCAAGCAAGAAGAAGTTGTCCAAGAGGAACCTATCCAACCTCTCAATAATATGTCCTTTGCATCATCTTTTGTCACTCAAGGTAAATAGTTCATTCTTTGGTTTCACATCAAACAAGTCCCACTCCATAATGATATCGTCCAATAGTTCTCTACATGGATCTTAGATGAGAACTCCTCCTCACTTTTCTTACAATGGACTCAAAATTTATTTTTAATCTCCTAGTGTAATGTTGTTCCCTTGACAGAGGCCTTCCCTAAAAGTCTTTAAGGACTTTAAACATATTTTCTTATCCATCTAATGACTCAATGCACATATATACTTTAAACATTTGAATAGGGAGCTACCCACCAAATCGTAATAAATCCAAGACTTTTCAAGTTCCCAACTATCCAATAAGAGAATTGCCAATCCCACAATGTCACTATACCTTTAGATGATCCTCTACCATTAATACTTATAGACTAGCATCCTTTCATAAGGAAGTCTTTTAACTCTTAGAGAGAGGAATGTACTCACTTTGCTTCTTGCAACAATACAACACTAAGCTTCTTTATTTTTCTTAAACTTCTCAAATACTCATATTTGTGTCTACTTCATATCCCTGTACTATTCCAAGACAAGATTTTCAAGCTTTGCCTTAGGTTGGTTTGGGATCCAACCCAGTTTTATTTTGCATCGTTCGGTGAGGACCAATTGATCAGTTTTGTCTATTCTTGAAGAATCTCTTCATGTCTTTTTTGAATTTGTTGCTCTTGAGTTGTCGATTCTTTTCATGTGTCTCGTACTTGAAGTTGTTCATTGTTTTTCCTACTTCGGGCCCCAAGGCTAGACTGATGGTTCCTTCTTTTCTTGGTAAGTCCCTTTTTTATTTGTTGAGGTAACTTCTTCCACTACCCACACACATAGACTTCCAAGTGGTAGATTAACTGATTATCTAGTCGAGTTGGGTTCTCGAGCATGTGGATCTAGAATTGGGAGAGGCTCCTCATTTTGTTGGTTCATTAACATTGAATTCTCTTTGCCTGCTTTTGTGCCAACTCTAGAGCCTCAAATATATTTTTTAACTAAAACATTGAACGTCATCCATTAAGAGGAGAGTTTAGTAGCCATTTTCTTATCTGAATCTATTGGATTCTATTAAGGAGTTTCTTTCTTATCCTTGACCATATGGAAGGCCTCGGGGTCCTCTAAGTTTGCATGTCAGTCATTATTCATTGATATTTTATTACAATATTTAACGAATTCATTGTATTCATGACATTTATTACATTTAAATGATAGTTGGTCATAATCCAATGCTTATTCATGCACCCATCCCTCAAGATTGAGATTATTGCCTCACAGAGTCCCCTATCTAAATTGACTTCCACACATATTTGGACACATGCATTTCCCTTCTTTATGTGGCACCTAATCAATGTATTGCATCGATACATTTCTGAATGAAATGAGAGATTGGTCATCCCAAAAAGTCAACAGTAAGTTAGGTAGTTTTACCCATACCAATACAGTCTTTGACACATCTTCCTCTAGATAAAAATCAAGAGTCTTGACAAAGGGACAGAGCTCAAAAAGTATTATGAAAATGCTTTGTTATGGAAGTAGTAAGGGGAGGCTCATCTAATAGATTTAGGAATATGTGTTGTCTAACTGTTCTAAGATTTTCCCTCCTCGTCGGAATCCAACAACATAAACTTGCACAAAATCGTAACTTTATGTTGTTTAAATTGCATTTATGAATGCATAAATGGATCCAGCGTCCTGAAAAACCTCCGGAGCACTCAGATTATACAGATTTAACCACTCAAATATGCAGATCCAACAATATCTCACCGGATTTCGGGCAATTATCCCCAGAAAGTATGCCCAGAAAAGGGCAAAACGTAGCACATTTAGACTATGGCTTTAGGAATAAGCATCAAAAGTGAAGTGACTAATAAATAGTTGATTTCCCTCCATTATCAAAAGAGTTGAACACATGTTCCATAAACAAAAATTGATATAAATAAATATTGATAGGTAGCAAAACCTATCATAACTAAGTAGTCAACCAATGGTAAGAACAACTACCACTGAATGCTATATGCTATATGCCAATGTAGGTTAAGTATGTCTTGAACCATTAACCTATTTCTCTATATCCAAGAAAAACAAATTCTTAACTAATTAAAAATAAATTTTTAAAATCTGATCTTTATCTTTATCTTATTATTATTATTATTATATTTTGTATATGACACTTTATTTGTTATAATTATAAACATAGCTATTTATTACGAGCAATGATGGACCATGTCAACGGCAAAAGAAGAAATGAATAAGAAAAAGTAACGCATAAAAGTTGACATATTTTACTTCAAAAGGAAGCCACATAGAGATTCCCGTATTAGGCCGGTTGGGCCTCAGTATCGTGGCAAATAAGTAACAAAGTCGTAGATTCCTTAAATTTTCCCTGTCGTGTCGAGTACGAAACAAAGTCAGAGAGTCATGGGCCATACATAATTTTTTTCTCGTGTTTATTGAAAGTAATTTGTGAAAATGATATTTAATATGAAGTAACGTAAAGATGGCGGTTTAAAAAAATGAGGAGATAAACGCACGGGAAGTAAGGAAGTGGATCCCATCAGAATCATATAACAAGAGATTTGATGATAATCTACAATCATACGTTATAGAAAAGCCAAGCTAACAACTCCAAGATTGATATATTTAATATAAATTAATGTAACTTTAAAAATGTGATCATATATATATAAAAAAAAAAAAAGAGTAAGTAACAATGTGAATTGAAATCTCATAATAATAATAAATTAAAAAATAGGATAATTATTAATGGAAATGGAAATTTCATAACACATTGATATTATCGATAACAAGTACATATTTAAAAAAAACAACCTAACAACTCATTTCATTTCTCATAATAAAGTAAGTAATGATGTGAATTCAAATCTCTTCATAATGATATAATACTAAGACATTTGATATTATCTCTAACAACTACATATTAGATAAAACCTAACCACCTATCAAATAAATAAGTATTGACGTACATTGAAATTTCACCATAAATATATAATAATTATATCTTCATGTTAAATAAAAAATAAATTAAAAGTGAAATTTAAAAATAAATTTATTTATTTTTAAATTTAAAAAATAAAAACAATGTAGACTGAAATCTCATGATAATATAATAGAATATTTAATAATAATGAATAACAACTCCATGTTAAAAAAATGACAACTCATATGTGGTAAACTATAAAAAAACCCATATAGAATATTTGATCATAATGAATAACAACTCCATGTAAAAAAAATGACAACTCATATGCTCAACTAAATTTAAAGATAAAAAAATTCCCATATATATCATAAAGATGATATATTTAATATAAAGTTATAACGTAATGTAAAGATGATGTTTTAGATTGTGAAAGATAAAAGCATAGTCCATCTTAAAGTTATAATAAGAGATTTGGTAATAGTTGATAACAACTTAATGTTATTGTTTATGGGCCGTGCGTCGAGAGAGACATTTTGGGATCGGGTGGTTTTAGGGGGTTTGTTAGATTCTAAAAATCTAATTCTTGTAGAAGATTTAAACTTCACTATAGGAGCTTATGAGGTCTTAGCCGTGGCGGTACAACTGGATAAGCTTGCGGATTATTTTAAAAGTTTGATTCAGGATTATGAATTGGTTGACCTGATACCGGAAGAGGTTGTTCCTACTTGGAGGAACGTCAGAAATGGTGTGGAAAGTATTGCAAAGCGACTGGATTGAGTTTTAGTCTCGGAAAGCTTATTAATTGATGTGGGTAGGTATCGAACATGGGTTGACCTTCCCTATGTTTCGGATCATGCGCCAGTGGTAGCCCAATTTGACTTCCAACAGTTTTTGGTGGCTTACCCTTTCAAGTTAAATCCATCTTGGATGAATGAGGTTGATTTCATTACTATTGTTAAAGAGGTATGGCGAGATACTGGCTTTTTGTTGGAACCGGATGTCCAAATCAAGTTTGTGTGGAAATTAAAAGTTTTAAAGGCCCGGATTAAATCCTGGGCTAGACTTAGACGGTGTGCAAATTTAAAAAGACCAGATTCACTAAAGGAGGAAATCAGGGTGGCACTTTTGGATATACCGAGGTCTGGATTGAACCCAAACAATGAATGTAGACTGAAATCCCTAGAGACATAACACAATCAAATCCTACTCATTGAAGAGGAACATTGGCGAAAAAAGAGTCGTGCAACCTGGTTAAAATGTGGGGACCGAAATACTAAATACTTTCATAAATATGCCATCGCAAAAAGGAATCAAAAACATATATGGGGGATTTGTGATGAAAATGGGCAAGAACATAGAGGTCAAGAGGCACTCAAGACTAAGGCCACCAGATTTTTCAAAAAGTTGTTCTCAGCGGATCCCCACATTTCCCCATTGGAACAATTGAATTTAGTCAGGTTGTTTCCATGTTTTGTTTCTATGGAGGACTCTAATCTCATCGACAGACCGGTTACGAAGCTGGAACTCTGGGAAATCTTAAAACACTTTGCAATTTATAAAAGTCCAGGCCCGGACGACTGGACGGTTGAGTGTTTTACACAACTTTTTTAAGTTGTGGGGGATGATCTGTTGGAACTTGTTGAAGACACTAGAATCAAAGGGAAGATTAAAAGCTCCATGAATACCACTTTCCTAGCGTTGATACCAAAGGAGAATAATCCTCAGACTTTTGGGGATTACAAACCTATTGCACTATGCAATCTATGCTACAAGCTTATCTCTAAAGTGATTGCAAATAGAATAAAACCCATACTCTCGAGGGAGCTATCGAGTGAACAACTTGGGTTCTTGAAGGGCAGGCAAATTTTGGATGCCATTGGCACGGCGCAAGAATGTTTACACAGTATCAAAGGTAGAAAGAAAAAAGCCTTGATTCTTAAACTGGATCTAACAAAAAGCGTATGACTGTGTTAGTTGGGACTTCTTATGTTTTGTACTTGTACAAACTGGATTCAACATACACTCTATAAATTGGATTATGAGTTGTGTGGTTAGCTCCTCCTTTGTTGTTTTGATCAATGGGGAGTCCTCACCCTTCTTCAATAGTGAACGTGGATTAAGACAAGGTTGTCCGCTCTTGCCCTTGCTCTTCATCCTTGTTATGGAAAGCATTAGCCTTCTACTAAAGAAAGGACAAGTGGAAGGAAGCCTGACTGGAGTCGGGGTTTTCAGGGTCATTAGAGTTGTACACCTTATATTTGCTGATGATGTACTTATAATGAGAAAGGCCTCACTTGAAGAATGGCAGGTGATTAAATCATTTCTGGAAATTTTATGTTGTGCCTCGAGTTTAAAAATTAGCCCACAAAAATCTACGTTTCGCTTTTCGGGGATTCAAGGAGAAACTCTGGAGAATTATAAGGAAGTATTTCTTATAATTTTGTGGAGTTGATTGAGGGCTTCAGATACTTGGGGTACTATATAAAAGCGAAGAAAACTAACTTTGAAGACTGGAGATGGCTTATTATAAAGTTTGAAAATAGGATCAAACATTGGTGTAATCATTGGTTAACACTCGTTGGACGATGTACACTTGCAAAGGCGGTCTTGGAAACACAATCAGTATATTGGATGGCCCTTGTGACGGTTCCAGCTTCTGTCCTCTCTAGGATATGTAAACTAATATTTGATTTCCTTTGGTCGGGGGTGGAAAAGCTCATGGAATACATCTTTGTAGTTGGGAAAATCTTGCAAAGCCGAAACATCGTGGAGGTTGGGGACTCTGGAATTTGTTCCTATTTAACCGTGCCCTGGCAGCGAACTCTTTATGGCGAGTATTGATGAAAGAAGGTATCTGGCATCAGGTGATCAAAGATAAATATTTACCTTATTATTTAGTGGCTACTTGGCTCAGAACAACTTCGCCTCATCAACCAGCGGCCTCACAGATTTGGAAAAACTTGTTGAGATTGTTGCCTCTCATTACTCACTGGATTAGTTGGAAACCTGGTAATGGTTTCTCCATATTAATTGGATTGAATAAGATTTTGGGAATTGGTAACTCTTATTTACTTTCCACGAAACTTCGGTTGGAGCTAAAGGAAAAAACATTCGGTATTTGTATCAAGCCATCGCTCAATCCTCTTTGGGATTCATTACAAATCAGTGGAAATCTAGTGAAGAGCTAGATCTCTCGAGAAACCTGGCGACTGAGTGGCATTCTTTCTGCAAGGCACACATCGAATCCGGAGTCCAGCTTCAGTCTAGAAATGATTCACTTATCTGGACGGTAGGTGACCATTCCGGATTTATCACTGTAAAAAATGTATATAATGCTTTGGCAAGGAAATACTGGCCAATACAAACTACAGGGTGGTGAAGACAGTTATGGACATGGGACATAGATTACAAAATCAAACTCTTCATTTGGTTGGCACTGGAGAATAAAATCCTAACTTGGGAAAATCTAATAATAATAAAAAAAAAAGACGTTGGGAAGGACCGAGCTACTATCCATTATGCAATAGAGATGAGGAGACAATCCTTCATTTATTTGTAAACTGTCCATTTGCACAACATATTTGGAAGTTTTTGTCTACCGTTTTCAACTTTGTTACTGTTTGGGGTGGCAGCACACTAACAAATTGTTTTGAAAACTGGCTGAAGTTGGATAAAATCCATCATACTCTACCTTCATTGACTTGCTGGTATATCTGGTTGGCAAGGAACAAGTGTATCTTTGAATCCCACACAACTACAGTTCAGGGAGTTGTTTTTCATATCAGAGGGATCGTGGAAGCTGTTGGTGCACAATGCCCTCAAATTCATACTTATAAAAGGGAAAAAAAAACACCTGACTTCACTCTGCAATCTATATGTTGGTTCGACAGTGTTGCTCAAGCAAATGGTACTTTGAGCAAAGCTGGGGGTATCATAAAGAGTTCGGGGAATATTATCTACAGGTGGACATTCAATTGTGGAATGGGTTCAAACACAAGGGCATAACTACTTGGTGTGTGGGCCACTTTGTCTTTAGCACATAGGCTGGGAATTGATCATCTACAATTACTGGGGGATTCAAAGACAGTGGTTGACTGGTTAAACTACAAGAGTAATCTACAGGTTACTTCATTTATGAGCTGGATGGAGAAGATTAGGGAACTTATTACACTCTTCAACACTATTATATTTGACCATATCTACAGGGAAGAAAATGTGGAAGCAAATATACGTAAAAGAAAAAAACACTTCAAGTTCCGGAAGGGAGGATCCACTACAACAAATGGCAGGATGGCCATGAGGGCCCCCCACTATCACTTCGTCTCTACTTATTATTTAGATAGCATATCGATGAAGTCCATGACTTATATTTTTTGAGTTATATCTGGTACCAAAATGTAATCATGTCAATAGACAATATGGACTATCCACCTACAAATTTTTTTGCTATTTTTTGGATTGCTTACGTATTAGTATCAAGAAATATTAATATTAATAGTAGAGAGTGACTAGTTTATTAGTATCAAGAACAATGTAACTCCACTTGTTTTTGTCTATGATTGGTATGGAAATACCAATAGAAGATGGTTGTAATATGTCAAGGTAGTAATGAACTCATGTACTCTCCTTGAGAACATCATATATATAATATATTGAGAAATTTTCTACTGGAAAAAACCTAATGTTAAAGAAAAAAAAAAGAGTTAAAAATAGTAAAAATTGTGAAGATAAAATATTGGTAAGTATTGATGTGGATTAGTGTTAAAGAATAATTTTTTATTTTAAACTAAGTTTGAAATTTGAAAACAAATTTATTTGTTAAATTTGATGGTTTTGACAATTTGTTAATTGTATTGAGCATTTTAATTAATTTTATGATGAATAGAATTGAACTTAAAGGAAGATACTCACAACAACACAATATGACATTATCAATGAATAACTAGTGCATATATTATAATGGAATTCACCTATTTGCATATGATTGTTCATTAAGCAAGTTATTTCCACTTAAGAATTTGGGATATACCGCTTTACACAAAAAGTGAACAAAAGCATAAACTAAAACCTAAAGTCATAAAGTGATTTTATTACAAATGTAAGCCTTATATCCTAACTTATCCTAACTCCCCCTCTTAAATCTTACAATATTGAAAGCAAAACATGCTAATTGAAGATAAAACATGTTGACTAGAAACTAAAACATCAAACCAAGCATTCTTTAGAAACTTCTTCTTTGAAAACAATTATGGACCAGGTAAAGCTCCATCAAGTTGTGTTGAAACCATTGTAAAGGTGTATCTCCAGAGATAAATTCTCAAGTTCCCATATTCCACCTACCAAAACTCTCGAATTATGAATCTCCTGAATTATTGGACAACCATCTATGTTGAGCTACATCCATAGTGCTCCATCATGTTTTCTCATGACCCTCGTAAGGGTATAATTCCCAAGATTCACAAACCCGTGAACTATCTGAGCAACAATCCATGTTGAGCTTTATCTACATTAGACCTATTTTTGTTTTCAAGGTGTGGGCTTCTTAAATTGGGTAAAATGGTGTTTCTTCAATAAGGTTGTCACCACCATTGGCATACGATGGATCTTCAACAATTGCTACATTTGCTACATGTTGTTTGTCTTTGATATTTCCCTTGAGAACATCATTAGCTTGAAATCTATAGTTCCAAGTTGTGTGGGCCATTTTCCTAAAATAATGGCATTCCATCTCCCCTTTGTCTTTAATTGATCTGCTACAATTGTATCTTGGGTATAGTGTAGTTTCATGTTGAGTATCACCTTTTGTATCATATGTTGTCAATCCCTCAATCTGTCCATGTTGGAAACAATCCCTCATATGAGGAAAATCTCTTTATGGCTAGCGGAAAACAACAACATACGGACCAACACCCAAAAATAAACTCTAATCTCAAATATGCTATATAAACGAAATGCTAACAATAGAAGGCTAGGAATCTACCTCGTATGGACGTTCGAATAAGACCATCGTTAAGCACACGACCCAAAGCTTTATACTTGCAACTTGTCTTCAACAACCAAGATACGCAATCATGTGTTGATGATATATCATGTTAGCATATAAATTAACATAATCCATTAACATACATGATGCATACGCCCATGGAAAGTAATTCAAATGTTTGCAAGATATCAATTGGATGAGAAAAGAGTATTTCTATTAATGTAATCAATAGAATTACGTAGGTGACAAGCTTTTGTAACAGTACGTATCGG
This sequence comes from Picea engelmannii, assembly GCA_009831015.1. Classification (NCBI taxonomy): domain Eukaryota; kingdom Viridiplantae; phylum Streptophyta; class Pinopsida; order Pinales; family Pinaceae; genus Picea; species Picea engelmannii. Next base: position 230,755 of record ML794647.1, read on the forward strand.
AACTGAGAAACTAAGTCCCTCCAGCTGGGCCTCCACTACTTCAATCCTCCGCAAAGGCAAGCTCACATGTAGGAGTCAATGATGTTCTCCATCATGAGGTAGGAAGACCTTGGGGGTTGAACACAAGAAGTTCAGACTTTCAAGGGCAAAGGGATGCAGACTCAATATGAAGTGAAATTTCTCCAGAGTATCTTTGCTCTCAATATTGAATTGTCGATTGTCCAAGGCTTGGATATGACTCAATTTATAGCCTCCAAGGGGAGTTGAAGGGTCGAATCAGAGTGTTTCCAGTATATGGAAGGTCAAGGATCATGGATCACGTGACATGGCATGGAAACCCAATATATATTTTTTTATTTTTGAGCATCAAACCCGATGTACGCGGGTTGTAGTGGAGCAGCCTGCGTATACGCTAGTTGTCTAACTGGCAGGTAGCGTATATGTACAAAAATAGGAAGGTCAAGGATCATGGATCATGTGATATGGCATGGAAACCCAATATATATTTTTTTATTTTTGAGCATCAAACCCGATGTACGCGGGTTGTAGTGGAGCAGCCTGCGTATATGCTAGTTGTCTACCTGGTAGGTAGCGTATATGTACAGAAATATGTATTTTTATCTCTGGAGTGAACAAAAAGGGGACTTCAAGTCTGTAGAGGGAAATGGAAGGTCATCCAAGCAAGATGCATGAAGTGAGGCAAAATTTGCTATAACAATCCCTACATAGTCACACAAACTCTCCTAGACTCTTCCTTGCTTTGATACCATATTACAAAATGGACTAGATCACTAAATGATGAAAGCCTAAATAAGATCGAGTCACATAACTTAGCTCAAATGAAAACACTCACAATAACAGAATATGATGTTATCAATGAATAACTAATGCATTTATTACAATGGAGTTCATCTCCTTATATATAATTACTCATTGAGCAAGTCATATCCCCTTACAATGGTGGGATATATTGTTTTACACAAAATGTGACCAAAAACATAAATTAAAACCTAAAACCATAAAATGACTTAATTTCATCCCTCCTTTAAACCTTATAAAAGTATACCAAGGAAAGAAAATAAACTCTCCCTTTACTAAACTGCCATGGAGAGAAATCTTAATAATTAAATTTAAATAATTTAATCAATTAGGTGTGATAAGAATCAAAGTTATGGTTTTGTAAGTTTAAAATTTTTGTGTATAAAGAAATGTGTTTTACATTTCAAAATTTGTTTACTTTTTCATTACTAAAGATAGAAATGTAATACCTATTTGACATAGTAAATTAGTATTAATAAAAATATTGATAAGATATTTTATCTTTTATTAATAAGATAAGGATTTCTGCTTCGCGGTTATAAGGGATGGTGGAACATTCTTCTTTATATTGTAATTTTCCATTTTTTCTTTATTATGAGCTAATATTTTGTTGACATAGTTTGTCAAATTTAAACGTGGCTCGACAAAGAAGTGGAAACAATATCATAGAACCATGTAATAGAAGTGTTGCTTATGTGCTTTAGCAAGTTGCTTCTCTTCAATGATATGTGAAAATAATTCAAAGGCTTCTTTCATACATGGTCATGGTTGAAAGCTTCTTTCCCTAGAGGGTGATTGGCAACAAGTTTCTCAATCTTGCAACTCAATAACCCCTACTCATTGAAACCTTGTTCGGTACTTTTTTTTGAATTTTCAATAAGCTAGGTTAAGCATGTAGTTCAATTCATTTTATCATGTCTTAACCATAAGCAAGAATGTTGCAGCAATCAAGATCACAAGAAGAAACACCATGCACAAGAACACAAGAAATATCATGGGAAACCCTTCTCAACAAGGGAAGAAAACCCAACCAAATCCTTTGCTATATTCTTCAAGAGAAAGACCTTTCACCACCAAGAATGACTTAGCACACAAGAGGGTTCTTAAGCCCTAGAAGACTAACGCCCAAGAGAGGTGTGCACTTTTTCCCAAGTAGATGTATTTGTTGTAATTTCCAAACACACAAGGAAGATATGATTCTACAATGGAGAATCATCTCTTACTTATACTAGACTTGACCAATCAACAAAGGCGTCTATTGGCTCAACAGGACCAACCTCTCTAAGTCAAATATATTATTATTTTTATTATAATTAATATTAATATTAATATTAATTATCTTTTACATTTAATATTAAACATATTAAGGTGGGGTCGACCTGTACCCTTTACATAACAATTAGGGTTACAAGTAGGTCTGACTCTTGAACAGTATATAGCAAAGGATCTGATACACCCACTAGTGCTCATCCACTAGGGGCACATCCATAGGGATGTCATATCTCTGATTAACTGCATTACACAGAAGAACCAGGTCTTCACACGTTCAACTGTGCTCATCCATAGGCACGTCCACTCTACAGATTTATTTTCCCACTACCACCGATAGAAGAATCATCTGGAGTCTTCTCGTCAACTTTGTTGTTCAGAGGAGGCTAATACATCATCTTCATTTATGTTCTCATGACGATGCACCCAACACTTTGGGATTTCACACGTTCACCTTGCGCTCAGCCACAAACACTTCCTAACTCAACAGATCGCTTTTCCACTAGATAATCATCTGGAGTTCTTCTCAACTTTTTGAATGGAGGAGGTCATCTCTACGTTCCCAGCTCTGTCTCAGGCAGGAACCACGTACCCTTCTTAGTGGATTTCTCTCAGGTTTGTAAGCTAAGAGAAAGACTTATCATAGCTGCAATGATCCACAGCTCACAGGTTTGTAAGCTGGAGAATGTCTCACATAGTTGCATTCATCAACACTCCCTCTCAGCTAGGGAGGCAATTTTAATCAGGCCAAGTTTCTTAGGGAAATACACGAACTTTGTCTTGGCAAGTGGTTTAGTGAAGATATCTGCAATTTGTTCATGAGTAGAAAGATATTGTACATGTATTGTCTTCCTCTGCACCATGTCTCTAATATAGTGATACTTGATTTCAATGTATTTCGATTTGTTATGAAATACTAGGTTCTCGGAGAGCTTTACATAGCTCTGGTTGTCACAATGAATAGTCGTTGGATCCATCTCATGATCGAACAAGTTTGTCAAAAGTTTTTGAAGCCATACAACTTCATGAACTGCCACGCTTAATGGAATGTATTCTACCTCTGTTGTACTCAAAGCCACAGAGCTTTGTTTTCTGCTGCACCAGGAAACCATGGTTGATCCTAGGGTGAAACAGCTACCTGAGGTGCTCTTTCTGTCAACTTCATTTCCTGCCCAATCTGCATCTGCATATCCTTCCATACTTAGGTCCACATTGGCTGCATATCTTAGGCCATAACCAATTGTGCCTTGTAAGTATCTCAATACGTGTTTTGCAGCTATCCAGTGTGTCTATTTTGGTTGGTTCATAAACTAGCTAAGCACATTTACTACATAGAAAATGTTTGGTTTGGTGTTAACTAGATAGATTAAAGATCCAATAAGCTGTTGATATAAATGTGGATCTATGTCTCCTGAATCAGTGCCATTCATCTTCTTTAAGTCCATTACCATTGGAGTAGGCATGGATTTACAGTCTGTCATTTTGAATCATTTTAGTATCTCCAAAGTACATTTTCCTTGGCTTAAGAAAATCTCATTTGATCTCTACCATACTTCTAGTCCCAAGAAATAATGCATTTGGCCCAAATCCTTCATTTCAAATCTAGCAGTTAATGTCTACTTGCATTCAACAATGAGTCTCTCTGAACCAGTGATGAAAAGATCATCCACATATAGAACTAGAATCAAACACTCATTGCCATCAATGTGATAATATAAGTTTGGGTCGGGTGTGCTTTTGTTGAAACCCAAACTCATCAGGAAACCATCCATTTTCTCATACCAAGCACGTGGTGCTTGTTTTAGACCATATAGGGCTTTCTTCAATTTGCATACATGAGATTTCTCGTTGTGTATAACAAATCCTTCTGGCTGTTCAATATAGACTTCTTCCTCAATTTCACCATTGAGAAAAGTTGTCTTTACATCCATCTGATGTAGCTTCCAACCCATGGAAGCATCTAGTGCAATGATAGATCGAATGGAGGTATATCTGGCTATTGGTGCAAAAGTCTCGTCATAGTCGACTCCCTCTATTTGTGAGAACCCTCTGGCCACAAATCTTGCTTTATATTTTTCAATGCTTCCATCAACATCATGTTTGATTTTGTAAATCCATTTGGAAGTTACTACAGACTTTCCTTCTGGTCGTGGAACAACATCCCATACATCATTCTTTAGTATAGATTGATATTCTTCAGTCATGGCATCTTGCCACACTTGCTCACTTGAGGCTTCTCCATGACAAGTTGGCTCTGAATCAATAATGTGAGTCATTGCTGAAAGGTAGCTTGGGAATCTCTTAGGCCTCTTACTTTCTCTAGTTGCTCCTCATGGAGCTTTATGCCCTTCTGCTTCTTCTAAAGTTTGAGGAGCCCAAGTAGGTCTTTTATTTCCAACTGTGATGTCTCTGGGTATATTACTTGGGGCAACCGAATCCGCCAGAGTAACTGGGTCAACTGGTGATGTTGGCTCATCTAGAACAATATATGTCTCCCTCTGAACAGTTGAATGAGGAGGAGGTATTGTTTCACCATATATTTCCATCTGCGCTTCTCTGGATTTCTGGAAGGCTACTTCTTCTTCAAAAGTAACATCTTTGTTTACTTCAATTTGTCTATGTCCTGAGATGTAGATTCAATATGATTTTGAGGATTCATTGTATTCTACAAATGTACCCTTTCTTCCAGAAGGTTCTAGTTTTGATCTCTTTTCTTTGGGTACATGAAGGTACACTAGACATCCAAATATTATGAAGTGTCTGATCTCAAGCTTCACTTTGGTGAATGCTTCTTTTGGAGTAATGTTCTTCAAGATCTGATGAGGACTACGGTTTTGAACATATATTGTTTTCATACATGCTTCTGCCCATAAAGTCATGGGTAGAATCTGATCATGTATCATTTCTTTAGTTGCCTCAATGATAGTTTTGTTCTTCCTTTCAGTAACCCCATTTTGTTGAGGATTGTACAGAACTGTGAGCTCTCTCTTCATCCTTACTTCAATACAAAAATTGATAAATTATTTTGAGGTGTATTCTCCTCTATTGTCTAATCTCAATACTTTGATTTTTCTTTCGATCAGGTTTTCAACCTGAGCTTTGAATTCTTGGAACTTAGCAAGGACTCCATCCTTGTTCTTTAGAAAGTAAACCCAATTTTTCCTGGAGTGATCATCTATGAAGAGTACATAGTACAAGTACCCATTTAAGGATGCAACAGTCATTGGCCCACATACATCTGAATGTATCAAGTCCAAGATTTCCTTGGATCAGTCATCACTGCTAGGAAAGGATCCTTTAACATTTTTACCAAGGGCACAACCTTTACAAACACCTTTATGTTGGATTTGGATCTCTGGTAGACCTGTTACCATTTTCCCTAGAGCTGGAAGAGCTCTATAATGAATGTGAGCAAGTCTTCTTTGTCATAACTCACTCAAGTTGATAGTGTCATGTAGTAAGGATTGAACTGGTTTGATGGTCAACTTGTATAAGTTGTTTTCTCTGACACCAATTACTTTGGAAGAGTTGATATGAGAGTATGTGTGCCATGCAAGGACTCTTCCTTCTGAGAAAGTAATTTTGTAACCTTTCTCTTCAAGGGACGAAATAGAGACAAGGTTTCTCTTCATTGCTTTGGAGTTTTGTACTGAGATTGCTTCCCCTCATGAATTTGCTCATCTTCACAAACCCTTGTCAACTAGGCTAGAAAACCTAACGGCTAGGCTAGGCTAGCACTTTTAGGTTTTGTTGGGCTTATGACTTCCAACAATAAGCCTTTAAATATGATAGCCTTTGTGGAGCTTCTTCAAGAAATTCTCAGAAATATAATTCAGAATTTTTTGTAGAATTTTGACGAAACCCTAGAAACCCTTAGGGTCAAAATTTTGAAATGCCCGAAATTTAGATCAGAGACTTGTTGGAGGTACGTTGAAGGAGGTCGTACCCTTCTATGTCTTTTTCAGCCCAAGAGTCCAAGTTTTGAGTGGTGAAAGTTCTCAGAAAACGAGGTCGTACGGATTTTCTAGAAACCCTAGGAGGGTTGTACGGTTTCTGCAAATGAGAGAGTGAAGGAGATGGAAAATGCTTGTGTAATGGGATCTTCAAGACCTATGCTTTGATACCATGTTGAATTTTCAATACTTTAGGTTAAGCATGTAGTTCAATTCATTTTATCATGTCTTAACCATAAGAAAGAATGTTGCAACAACCAAGATCACAAGAAGAAACACCATGCACAAGAACACAAGAAATATCCTAGGAAACCCTTCTCAACAAGGGAAGAAAACCTAGACAAATTCTTTGCTATATTCTTCAAGAGAAAGACCTTTCACCACCAAGAATGACTTAGCACACAAGAGGGTGCTTAAGCCCTAGAAGACTAGCGCCCAAGAGAGGTGTGCACCTTTTCCCAAGTAGATGCATTTGCTGTAATTTCCAAACACACAAGGAAGATATGATTCTACAATGGAGAATCATCTCTTACTTATACTAGACTTGACCAATCAACAAAGGTGTCTATTGGCTCAACAGGGCCGACCTCTCTAAGTCAAATATATTATTATTATTATTATTAATATTTTTTTTTTGTTTGTTAATTTGTGCAGGACCTGCGATTAACCTGTGGCTTGAGAAACCGCGACTCAGGGGCATATAAGCTGTCAAAATCACCCGGGGATCGCACCCGGCCTGAGCCACAACAACCCTTAACATGGTTGGATTTTTTGTCCCCGCAGGTTTCGAACCGGTGACTTTAACATCACAGAGTGGCTTAACAACACACTCTGTCACCGACTGTCCTACACCTCGGGGACTATTATTATTATTAATATTAATATTAATAATCTTTTACATTTAATATTAAACATATTACAGTGGGGCCGACCTCTACCCTTTACATAACAATTAGGGTTACAGGTAGGTCTAACTCTTGAATAGTATACATCAAAGGATCTGATACACCCACTAGTTCTCATCCACTAGGGGCACATCCATAGGGATGTCATAACTCTGATTAACTGCATTACACAGAAGAACCAGGTCTTCACACGTTCACATGTGCTCGTCCACATACACATCCACTCTACAGATCTGCTTTCCCACTGCCACCGATAGGAGAATCATCTGGAGTCTTCTTGTCAACTCTGTTGTTCAGAGGAGGCTAATACATCATCTTCATTTTTGTTCTCATGACGATGCACCCAACACTTTGGGATTTCACACGTTCACCTTGTGCTCAGCCACAGGCATGTCCTAACTCAACAGATCGCTTTTCCATTGGATAATCATCTGGAGTTATTCTCAACTCTCTGAATGGAGGAGGTCATCTCTACATTCCCATATCTGTCCTAGGAAGGAACCACGTACCCTTCTTAGGGGCTTTCTCTCAGGTTTGTAAGCTGAGAGAAAGACTTCTCATAGCTGCAATGATCCACACCTCACAAGTTTGTAAGCTGGAGAATGTCTCACATAGTTGCATTCATCAACACTTTTGTGGTATATTAAGCCATTCCAAGGCTTGAGGAGGCAATAGAATAATGACTTTAATGTTGATCGATACAACATAAAAATGCTCAATCCTAAAAAAAAACTCAAAACTAAAACTATGTTGAGCCATATGGACAAACTATGGGAGGAATTCAAACTGAGAATATATCAACATGGACAACAAAACTCAATGCACAATGTATATATTCATTCTTCTCGTGTATAAGGAATATATGGAGGAGCCACATGTTTTTATTAATGAGAATATGGAGGAGTCATTTGCAAACTATAACACCAATAAAATACCATAATAAAAGCAATCATAATGGTTATATGAAAAAAAATAGAGTTTCATATTCTTTTGACTCTTTCTAAAGGGTCAAAAGTAGAACATAAGAGTAAGTCAAGATTTAGATGGGTTGTAGCCAAAGTGAATCAAAGCCAGGAAAAACTGAAAGTTAACCACGACCTAGGTAAGTTAAGTTAGGAGAAATTGAACTTATAATGTTCAAAATTAAATACTTGATGTAGAAGCCACTTAGGTATAGAAAGGTGTCAAGCAAAGTTGAACACAAAGTGGAGTAGCACCCAAGACTAGAGATGAGAGGATCCCATTGGCGTGGAGTATCTCCCAAGATTAGAGTTGAACAAAGAGAAAATCCCACTGGAGTGAAGCAACTCTCGAGGTTAGAGTGGAGTAGCCAAACATAGAGCCAAGCAAAGGCTAAGAGATTTTTCAGGATATTTATCATATCCTAAATGCAGAGCTTATGTGATCAAAAAAGGCAATTGGGGTGAAGCTAAACACAAAGTCAAGCTCGAGCTCAGATACTTTAACATACAAGAACTTCCTAAGAATTTATTTCCATAAATCAGAATGTTTCATTCTCGGTGTTGCATGTAGAGCTCATGTCATAATTTGTGATTATGACCCAACCAACACATAATTTATAGCATTAGGTAGAACCTTATCAAGGATGGGATGTGAAATTATTTTTGGATCATCTAATAATTATATAGATCGACTCCATTTTACCCGATAACACATAACGTAGGTGAAAATTGTACGTGGTGAGTTACAACAATGCATGGCTCTCGTATTTATACAAATATCACTATGAGATGTGAATTTTCATATGAAGCAAACCATTTATAAATATTTATTAATTATGCCTAATTATCTTAGTGCAGTAATTGTATTCTATTTTTTTATTTAGGGGTATGCTACAAGTCATCCCCTTTAAATGCTTTGTCCTCAAAGCATTGGAAAGATGAATTCTCTTGATTTGAATTCTTCATTCCACCTAGCAACTTTGTCTTCTAGTATCACTCACCAATTGAGAAGGTCTTTATTTGCATCCGTTGAATTGATTGTTCCTTCCATGGATCTCAAGCTTTGTATCTTGAATTCCATTGTTGTGAATGATCTGATGGAAAATCTGGTAGAATCTGCATTGCATCTCGTTCAAAGGAGGCCAACTGATCTAAATATCATTGTACAAGGGACTTTGTTCTATGAGCATAGTAGGAATTTTTTTTATCCATATAGGATGTTGGGTATAAAGTTGATATTCTGAGTTTGTGAATCCATTAGAATCAATATTATTTTGTGCCAAAGGCATGTGAATAAGTTGCATTTCCAAGGAATCCATGTTGGCATGAACAATTATTGAAGAAGTAGAAGATGAGCAACCATTATCTTTATTTGAGGGCCTGAAATTAACATTCATACATAGCTTGGAGGTAGAAACCAATACATTATCTTGACCTCCATCATTGCTAACATGAGGAAGGAGCTTGTATCGTTAAGCCCAAAATCAAACATGTCCACGTTGACATGTCATTTACATTTCCATTATTGGCCTCACATATTTCATTGCCCATATTGTCAGTCGCAAGCTTAATATGAGCCTCCACTGGTGGAAATTGCAATGGTGATTGCTCTTGCTTGTCTTCAAACATGGAAGAAAAATAAATGTCATTAGGAACGATGTTGTTNAAAGGCAATTGGGGTGAAGCTAAACACAAAGTCAAGCTCGAGCTCAGATACTTTAACATACAAGAACTTCCTAAGAATTTATTTCCATAAATCAGAATGTTTCATTCTCGGTGTTGCATGTAGAGCTCATGTCATAATTTGTGATTATGACCCAACCAACACATAATTTATAGCATTAGGTAGAACCTTATCAAGGATGGGATGTGAAATTATTTTTGGATCATCTAATAATTATATAGATCGACTCCATTTTACCCGATAACACATAACGTAGGTGAAAATTGTACGTGGTGAGTTACAACAATGCATGGCTCTCGTATTTATACAAATATCACTATGAGATGTGAATTTTCATATGAAGCAAACCATTTATAAATATTTATTAATTATGCCTAATTATCTTAGTGCAGTAATTGTATTCTATTTTTTTATTTAGGGGTATGCTACAAGTCATCCCCTTTAAATGCTTTGTCCTCAAAGCATTGGAAAGATGAATTCTCTTGATTTGAATTCTTCATTCCACCTAGCAACTTTGTCTTCTAGTATCACTCACCAATTGAGAAGGTCTTTATTTGCATCCGTTGAATTGATTGTTCCTTCCATGGATCTCAAGCTTTGTATCTTGAATTCCATTGTTGTGAATGATCTGATGGAAAATCTGGTAGAATCTGCATTGCATCTCGTTCAAAGGAGGCCAACTGATCTAAATATCATTGTACAAGGGACTTTGTTCTATGAGCATAGTAGGAATTTTTTTTATCCATATAGGATGTTGGGTATAAAGTTGATATTCTGAGTTTGTGAATCCATTAGAATCAATATTATTTTGTGCCAAAGGCATGTGAATAAGTTGCATTTCCAAGGAATCCATGTTGGCATGAACAATTATTGAAGAAGTAGAAGATGAGCAACCATTATCTTTATTTGAGGGCCTGAAATTAACATTCATACATAGCTTGGAGGTAGAAACCAATACATTATCTTGACCTCCATCATTGCTAACATGAGGAAGGAGCTTGTATCGTTAAGCCCAAAATCAAACATGTCCACGTTGACATGTCATTTACATTTCCATTATTGGCCTCACATATTTCATTGCCCATATTGTCAGTCGCAAGCTTAATATGAGCCTCCACTGGTGGAAATTGCAATGGTGATTGCTCTTGCTTGTCTTCAAACATGGAAGAAAAATAAATGTCATTAGGAACGATGTTGTTCTGGTCATGAGAATCCTCAAACCTTGGATTGTTGAAGTTGTTCAGAAATTGCATGTCTCCATCTAAGACTACTTCTGAAGTCATTTTTGAATGGAGTTGGACGTTTATAATTTGATACAAATTTGCATGTATGTAAGGAGATACACTAGGATATAGCCTCCAAGTTTGTGTAGACCTTCACAAAGGAAAGTCATAAAATGGGAAGCCATTGTCTATGTTTTCAGTTGCTTCTAATTTGTTATTGGCAAGTTCATGAGGCTCTATAGATCTGGTTACTAAAGGTTCATGCTCTAAATCTTGAATCAATGTTCATATTATATTATCTTCATTCAACGCCAACTTCATTCTTTCTAGATAATTGGTTGTTTAAATTTCTTTCGTTATTGTTGCATGTAAATATTGGTTAAATAATTTGAGTTCGTGCTTTATCTAAGTGAATATGTTGTTGCCTTTGATGCATATCGTAGATATGCTTTTCATCTCATCCATTTATATGAAAAAGGGTTTCAAACTCAATGAAATCTTCAATATTAAACCACAATAGCTCTAATACCACTTAAAGGAGTCAATAACACATATACAAAGATTATATAAAAGTTGTATTGATCAATTCATAAGTAGTGAGTTACAACAAGGCATGGCTCTCATATTTATACAAATATGACTATGAGACGTGGCTTTTCATATGAAACCAACCATTTATAAATATTTATTAATTATACTTAGTTATCTTTTTTTTTCCTTAAAAAAAATTTTATAATTTCATTTTTATATAACAAAATTATATTTTTCCAATATATTATAAACACATAACTAGTAGTCACTTTGTAGGAAGAGCATATAAAGTATGTCCAATAGAACTTTCCTTATCAAGAAATAGTACAAGAAAAGTCTACTACAAAAAATAAAAATTAAATCAAAAACCTCATGAATATCCATCTAGCACGATAAAGAAAAATCTAACATTATACATTCCTTTTAATACTAAAATCAAGTGGATTGTTTAGTACATCTTAAAAATTGGATAAATGGATCATGAAAATACCTAGTGGATTGTCCTCCAAAATGGACGAGATCTTAACATCCAAATGCAACTCAAATTTTGAAAGGCCATCGACATTCATTCCTCTTTGTAAATATGATGAAAAGAAATGGAGTTACAAGTTATCCATGGAAGTTGTATCTCCTCGATGATATGTCTCACAATGGATTTGTGAGAGACATTTATTCCATTCATCCAATTAATCACCACAAACAAGTCACCAAAAATTTAAAGAATATGAACACGCATTAACACAAGTTTTAAGTCATAAGGTCGGCCAAATTATTTATGCTCTTACCAAATTTAACTTTAAACTTATGAAATTGTCATCCTATGCCTAGTTATCCTAGTATACTTATCCTAATTTATTTAAGGGTATGTTATATTATATACTATAATAATCAAAGTAATTTAAATTTAATTCTTATATGCATTTTAAATATATTATAATCAAAGTAATTTAAATTTTAGGGGTAAGCTATATTATATACTATAATCAAAGTAATTTAAACTTAGTTCTTATATGCATTTTAAATATATTATAATCAAAGTAATTTAAATTTAATTCTTATATGCATTTATTTAAAAGTATATTAGTAAGCAAATTTTGAATATTTTAAAATATAATTTTATGTTTGTAACTTAAAAAAATAAAGTTTTCTTATAGTTTAGATGAAAGAGAAGTTAAAATTATTTAGTTAATGTAATGTTTGTTTTGGATAATTTGGTAATACTATGTTTTGGATAATTTAGTAATACTATGTATTAATAATAAAATATACATTTAATCCATGTTGTCACTAGATTTTGAGAGAAGCCTAACTACATTAATAAAAAAAGGAGATAGTGGAACTGTTCAAAGACATATATTTCTCTCTTTGGGATACACTTTAGTATTAGAAAGAAAAAGATACATCTTATCAGCTATACCACCACTACTTAGAGTTTGTCCCATCCTAAGATAACAAGAAAAATAAAATAGAGTTACTATACTTTGAATAGCAAATGTTAATCCTCATATTTACAACTAGGATCCACATTGAAAAACAAAATGGGGGAGCGACTCCTTCCTAGGATGCCTTATATATCTCTACTTATGCTCTAGTAGATGCCTTGCCTCCTTTTGCCCCTCACTCCTTGCTTATTATTCGCAAATGGCATTTATCAATTTATCATGCTTATGGTCAAGTTGGTCTAGTTCATGGTTGAGTTGTTCCAGGTTGTTGAGAATTTCCTAACACTAAGTACCTTTCTCTTCAATGCCTTAAGCTATGAATGTCTTGGTGTGCCAATATAAATCCATCGTTTTTCAATACTTGGTGTCCCTGCTTCTAGACAATCTTGTGTTTGGAACCCAAGACATTGTTTCCTCATCAATTTGCCCACTCAAAGTATGACCTTGTTTCCCTCTAACCCTATTCTCAATGTGTTCCACGTCATGTTGGATAGAATTTGTAAAATGACAGTTATAAGTCTTGGTTGTTGCTTTTGCTTTTGAAAACGCCCTTGTCTTTTCGTGTTCCTTCCCAAAGTCCATAGGAGGCTTGCATTAGCTTGGCCTCCCACACCTTATACTCTAAATTTTTTCTTCCACTTGAGACTCTTCAATGTCCGCCATCTTTCTTATTCTCCAGGAAACCCACCAACCAACACCCACCACTTCCAAACTAAGAGCCCAATGAATGAAGTATGTAGACTGAGATTCAAGCCAAGCTACATTTATAAGGCTTCACAATCTCAAGCTTGATATACTACCAATACCATTCCTCTTCGTGATGCCTATCATTTATGTCATAAATCACCAAGTTAGTGGAGTTGTCCCAATGGGATATTGAGCGATAAATCTCCAAGTTACTAGAGTCTTGCTTTATGACAGACAGGTTGAGCCATCATGGCTTGAGGCTTCTTTGTATTCCCCCCATATGCCCACTAACTAATTACATTAGATTTGTATTGTTGGTACTTATCCTTAAAAAGACAAATAGTGTGATTGCTCTCTTTTATCCCCGACATTCTGTACAAAAAAATAATAATATAAATAAAAATAAATAAAATTATAATATAAAAAAAATAATAATAATAAAACAAATCCATAAATTAAAATTAAAATTATTAAAAATTTATAATAGGACAAATAAATTTGAACTTTACTTTTTAAGAAATTTAAATTAGATTTTTAATTTTTTTTCAATGTTTAAAAGATCTAAAATTATGATAAATAATCTATAAATAAATTAGGTTGATGTCATCTTTTATCAAGTTTATAACACCAAAGTCTTCACTGAATAATTTCATTTTTCCCGCAAGGGTTTGATTTAGTGGCCAGCGGACGTGTTGTTAAGGTGTTTGTGCTGCTAAGCAGGTCACGAGTTCAAGCCTCGACTTAACCGGAGGTCATGCTTACGGGTGGTGCGGTTCTCCCCAAGGGTTATAGTGGCAGCCAACGAGATTCGACCCTGTGTCACGCGAGTACGACACTGTCATCGTTCTCGATTCCTCTAATTCACAAAGAAAAAAAAAAACATTTTAAGTCTCATTATATTCCAAAACTAAATTGTCATTTTGTTTTGAGTTTTTCAATGTTTACCGTTTCAATGCTATCAGAGAGGGAGGAGGCTTGATCATATCTTATAAAAAAAAATAGTGTTGAAAATACAAATTTTGTTGTTGAATAGTATGTTATTCGGGTTCAAATTTCTTCACCTTAAAATGTGAAAAATCTTGTGTCTTACGTTCAACGTTCTTCAACTCAAAACACAAAAAATCTGGTGTCTCATGTTCAACGTTCTTCAACTCAAAACACAAAAAATCTTGTGTCTCACGTTCAACGCTCTTCAGCTGAAAACACAAAAAAAAACCTTAAAATACGGATCTATTAATGTTGAGTCTTTGAGATCACAATGAAAATTCATTGATGCAAATTATATTAATTGTTGTTATCTAACTGTTTTATGTTTTCGCTTTTTTCATCGGAATTGGTTGACATAAATTTGGACAAAATCTCAATTTTATGTTGTTTAAATTGCATTTCTCAATGCATAAATGGATTCAACATGCTAGAAAACCCCTGGGGCATTTTGATTATACAGTATTAGTCACTCAAATATGCAAAGCCAACCAATTCTCGTCGGATTACGAACAAAAGTAAACAAAAAATATGCCCTGAAAAAGGCCAAAACATAGAAGGCTTAAACTATGACAATGTGGAGACTGGTTATTTTCAGGACTCAAACTAAATAAAGGTTTTCTAACTTTCAGTTTAGGATTTCTTTTAATGACTTTCTTATACTTGGGAAATAACCAAGAATGATAAACAGTAGCATAATAACGATAAACAACAACAGAATAATGATAAACAACAACAGAATATTGATAAACAACAGCAGGATAATGATAACAACAACAACAAAATAATTATAACAACAACATAATACATACCTCCACCTGTAGGTTGGTTTATCTAGTCCCTTTTCTGTTTGTTCATGTTCTTGTAATTGCCCTTGTTCTTGCCCAGAATGAATATTAACCTACCGACCAGCTAGGAACAACCTCTCCGACTCCCTAGCTCTAGGAATCCTTGCAGTTTCCTGGCCCCCGAGCCCAAAATTCCCAGCAACACCAGTGCCCTGTGAGAGCTCCCCAAAACCACCCCTCCAATTTCCTTCTCCTCTCCCTCTTTTGCAATTCAGAAATCCTCAAACATAAATCATGATCCCCTTCCAAGTCCTCCCCTTCTTTCTTATCCTCCTCTCTCAAATCCCCCTAATTAATTCTCAACCACCTTATCCCCTCATTAATTCCCAACAACCTTATCCCCCCATTAATTACTTCACCCACCTTTTAATAATAAAATAATAAAGACTCATTAATATATTTTAATAATTAATAAAATTAATATCTACCATTCATGATAATTACATAGTTAATTAGGGTTGTTACATACACCCACCCTTCAAGAAACTTTCTCCCGAAGTTAGAGTAATTTGCAATACAAGGGTAATGACACATGGTTGATACATCCACATCAAATAAACAACATTATCAATAAGTAAAACAAAAAACAACTTATGCATACTAGTGTATATGTGCAAAAAATGCATGTGTAGCTAGCACATACAAGGCTCGCGCATGTACCAATGACAATAATGATCACACCTATAGTAATTCTTGTATGCACCGAATCCAATCAACAAGACCATTCATTTCATAAAAGATAGTAAACTATTTAAAATGTTCGCAAAATACCTCAATTATAATAATTTAGCACAACAACGTTCATTTAGATAATTGTAGTTCAGTTAAGCAATTATAAATATACATATTTACATATTCTCTTTTCAAAAAGGGAAAACAATAAATTCCACTATAAGGAAAAATCCCCATACACTCTCAACTATTTCTATTCATCCTTCCTCCCTAAATTACTTTTGTCTTCCAATTCTATCCTTCCTCTGTTGGACTATCTTGGAGTGTCAACTATATTGACCTAACTCCAAATAGTACCCGTACGCGGAAGTGTCACTCTCTTGACCAAGCTTCCCCAACAGGAAACTGACAATCATCATCACACGTCCAGGGGAGTGTGAGCTAACACTTTCTTTCCATGACTCCAGGTTTCAGAGGATACACGGTGGGAAATGCCTCCACCCCTCCTAATAGGACTAGTGTCGACACCCTACCATGGAATATACAGTGGCACTGTGTTGCTGGGAATTTTGTCATCGTATATTCGGTTTTAGGTAGTCTCGCCACCTGAAAAACCTGCACTGGCCCATATATCATAGCAATGCATTCGAACTAGCATAATTTCACATATAAAGATTCATACCACATGGTTTCTCGGTCGGTGTTCACGACATCAATTTTTATTATCATTATCCTTTGGCTATTTCATAGCCCATTGACCTGCATATTAGTCTATAACACAAACTCATACATATCTATGCATTACGATACCATATGTGGAGCCTAGTTATTTACTAGTTGTGATTAAAGGGTTTCAGGGCAGCATATCCATGTTTTTCTAGGTTGTTTATAGAACATATAGCATAATCATTCAGTTATGAGGATGGGTAAGCCCTAGGTTTCAGTTTTGAAACCTAGCTCTGATACCATATGTGGAGCTTGGTTATTTTCCGGACTCAAACTAAATAAAGGTTTTCTAACTTTCAGTTTAGGATTTCTTTTAATGACTTTCTTATACATGGAAACAACCAAGAATGATAAACAACAACATAATAACGATAAACAAAAGCAAAATAATGACAAACGATAGCAAAATATTGATAAACAACATAATAATAATGATAACAACAGCAGCAGAATAATGATAACAACAACATAATACATACCTCCACCTGTAGGTTGGTTTATCTAGTCCCTTTTCTGTCTGACCATGTTCTTGTTCTTGCCCAGACTGAATATTAACCTCCCAGCCAGCTAGGAACAACCTCTCCAACTCCCTAGCTCTAGGAATCCTTGCGGTTTCCTAGCCCCCGAGCCCAAAATTCCCAGCAACACCAGTGCCCTATGAGAGCTCCCCAAAACCACCCCTCCAATTTCCTCCTCCTCTCTCTTTTTTGCAATTCAAAAATCCTCAAACAGAAATCACGATCCCCTTCCAAGTCCTCCCCTTCTTTCTTATCCTCCTCTCTCAAATCCCCCTCATTAATTCTCAACCACCTTATCCCCCCATTAATTCCCAACAACCTTATCCCCCCATTAATTACTTCACCCACCTTTTAATAATAAAATAATAAAGACTCATTAATATATTTTAATAATTAATAAAATTAATATTTATCATTCATGATAATTACATAGTTAATTAGGGTTGTTACAAACAAATTAATTTTGATAAAAATGGCTCATCAACCAACATAATTACATGTTCCCTTCTCCTCTTCCACATTTCCCAAAGCATGATCACATTTTATTAGTCCCCACCTTCAGCGAGGGACTATAGCTTTCGTGCAAAATTCAACTATCGTTGACTGCCTATTAACCCATGTTTTTTGCGACATTACTTGGTGCATTTTGTATCTTTTTTACAAGTTTTCCCTGTGTTGCTTATTATTTTTAACTAATTTGTCGAATTGATTGGTTGTGAGCTTTTGCATTTAATGTCTGACACTACCATGTTGCAACGAAGCTGACATTTCCATCCTACAACAAAGCTGACATTGCTAACTTTGACAATTCTGCCAGAACCCTATCCTCCTCGTCACTACCCCTCACCGCCTTGCCATCTCTTTATCCCCTGGCCAGCCCTTGGCTTTTCACTTGGCTCATTACATTCACCATGCGACCACATGGTAAGAGATCCATGTGCATTTGTATTTTTGTATCTCCATATCAGTTAGCCTTTTTTTAGAGCCAAAAGCTCCATGCTCAGCACATCACCTTCCAATGAAAGTTGAAAAAATTTCAAATGAGATCCAATCAGCCCCAAAGACAATGAAAGTTGCAAAAATTTCAAATTCGTGAACATTACCTGCACATACACTTGCTCTTGCTCCCTGGTGTAACTGACTTGGAGGAGGTTGGGCCAATTTTGACACGGGCAACAACGGGGCGAAAGCATAGGAACAGTGATATTCATATAATTCTAGCTATTCAATGGCATGAGCAACAGAAGCATCGAAGCACCGCCCTTTCTCCCAGCCAGCGCACCACCCTACTACTTGAAAAGGAAGATCATTCTAGCGTGGTCGGGCCTAGGAATGAAAATCAATAATGAAAAGATGTATTGCTTTGTTACATATGGTAAATTGAGATCCATTTATGAATATGTTACTTTAGTTATGTTTGAATCTTTTGGTAGTTGAACTATAACAGTTCCAAGCTTTAAAGGATTTAATAAGATAAAATTGATATCAAACCCTGGTTTTTACTTATTTACAAAAAATGAGCTTGAACCTGGAACTGTGTTGTTAACTAGATATCAGGAATGGGATAACAAGTGATTCAAACTCCAAACTATTTTCATGAATTTAACATTAACATTGAGATGCCAATAAAAATGCTTACAAAAATGTTTACGTTGTTATTTCTCATTTTGGATTTCTTTCATGTGAAGTATTTTTTAGGTTCGATGGAATGTGGCTAGGACGAATAGACTCCATCAAACTTATATGCTCCACTTCAGTAGAAAACTCCCTTTCTCCCAGCCAACGCGTTGCCCTGCTACTTGAAAAGGAAGATCATTTTAGCTTGGCCGGGCCTAAGAATGAAAATCAATAATGAAAATAAGCTTGATGTGATATCTATTTTCACAGGGTTCGCATTCCTAAAATCTTTCTCTAGCCAAGATTTTAGCACTCAAACTGGAGGGATTCTTTGGCTATGATTTCTCAACTTGATTTAACCCAAATCTCCATAACAAAAATTTAGAGAACTTGCTATGTTTTGTATCCATTTGGAGAAAATAATTGAAGTTGAGGGAAGGCAACCTCTCTGCGGGTTTTCTGCTTCAACGTTGATCTCAACAAAGGGGTGAGACCACTATGGAGAGGAAGATGAAGTACAGTGAGTGAGCATTGGTGTCATCTTCCGTTGGGCCAATGGCTAAGTACACCTACGAATTTGTTCCCAAAAAACCAGGGGGGGAACCTTCAACCTGCCTTTCCTCTCTCAAACACGAACAAGCACATAGGTGGAGAACAATCTATACCCATTTTCTGCACCTTTGCTCGGACGAGAATCTATTCATCTTCGCCAACAAGGATTCCATTCTCCTGGACTACAAGAACAATATGGTGGTGAAGATGTATTTGAGGATGCTAGGGGATGACCCTAGAAACTACCCTTCCATAGGATCTTCTGTCATGCTTCCCCTCTCTGCTTCCGTCATATTTTAGAAGGTCAAAGTCCTCATCCGTCGGGGATTCCGCGACAACAGTTTCGCTTCAGCACAAGCAAGTAACTGCAATAGTGAATCCTACTATCTACAACATTGAGTCTCAGACTATAATGGTCTGGTCACGTTCCATGAAGCGACACCAAAAGCTGGTGGAGAGGCCCATAGAGGCTGGTGGAGAACGAGCAAAAGCATCTGGGTGCATTCTATGAAGCAACACCAAAAGTTGGTGGAGAGGTCGGATGCTGGTGGAGCATGAGCAAAAACATCCAGGTGTATAGATGCATGTGCATAGATTGTAACGTGTCAAAGGTCACACGTGATGGATGGTTATTAGAGCATATCACAACACATTTTTCATTATTATTTCTTTGATTTAAGCCTAGTTACATGCATTCTCGTTTTAGAGCAACTAAAATTCATTGAGTCTAAACAAGGTGTTGACTAGAGACCTAGAGTTTCCATCTATTGCTTAGTCTTCACATTCATAATTTTAGGGGTCTTAATTTCATCTTGCCTTTAAAAAAAAAATCAATTACTACCTATAGGGCCCCATCGAATTCGAACCAAGACCTCTCAGTGACAAATTTTGACAAACTAATGACCCCCATCTTCAAAATAATTATAAAACTTGTCATGTTTTACACAATAGATATATTTTTTTTAAATTTAAGCAGAATTGCCCACCCTATAGAGAAGAAGGAAAATATTAACTTTAAAAATAAAGGATTTGAATTACCTTGACAGACAATAGAGAAGCAGAGAGTCAAATGGCTTCATAGTCGTCCTGCTCAACTCCTTCAAGGGTATCACACTCATCGTCGCTTGTCATAAAGTCTGTCATGGCAACCAACTTAATTTAGCAGATCCCTCTGTCTCTAGTGTCTAATGTGTTTCGAACGACGAAGAAGATGGTTCAACCTTGACAGCGTGAAGGCTGAATTGAGAAATTAGCGGTCTTATAGAGAGAGAAACGACAATAATATGATGATCCAACGCTATGCAAGAGCTGAAAACGAGAATGATTAGCCATGTATTTTCACATTCAGGTTTTAACATAAGTCTCCCAAATACTATGTGTTGAAAGCAATTTGCACTGACTTACTCCACCATTTCCAATTGCCTGAACTATTCTACTCCTACTCTTTACACCACTATCGTTAATGTATCATTATGCACTAAGATTATCGAGAGTATTTCAACCTTTGATAAGGAAACTCTATACTAAAAGTTTTTGTACACTTATATAATACTTTAAAATTCACAAGCTCTTGTGCAAGGATCCATGTTTTTGATTGCACACAAGATAACTGTAACTCCAACAAAAAGAAAATAATTGACCCGACCATTGATAATACAATGCATGCAAGTGGGTTACCATTAGGGTCTAACGACTATGAAAGTTAAACAAAGATATAAGTTCTATTGCAACATGTTAGACTTATTAATTAGACTCGACAGAGCAATCCCTGGCATTAACTAAAACAATCATCAACAAATGTAACATTAACAATTAACCTATAATCACTTCCCTATTGAGAGTGGTAACAACGGATTGAAGCTGGAGGTTTAAGGCAGTTAGAGGTAACGGCTCGTCAGGGTTTAGATGCAAAGATGACAGACGTAGACACTAAGTTATTCCAGAATTATTGATTGGTCCATTTCTTGGATGGACAAGTGGTAATAATGGCCAAGGCTTATGCGGTGGAATACAAGGTTTGGCCATTAACATATGAGTTTTCACATTAAAATTATAGTAATAGTTAACCACTTAAATTGGAGGTTCAAGTAGATGTTTATTTAAACCATTGACTAAGATCTCAAATTATCTGCATTATTTATTTAAGTGGAAGGAGTTAACCCTTTAATTAAAGTTCCAATATAAGCCAAGATTATTTTAGATTACACTGATTTCTGAGTTAACTGGCTTTTATTTTAAGTTACGCAGGGGGCTACACCTCAACAACATCTAGTAAGATGGCTCGACTCGAAGTAAGTGTTATTCCAGTCTCGTTGTCATGAACTATTATTGTTAGTGAACAACGTTAACAACACTCTTAACTTGTGAGGCAGGGGCTAGCTGCTTTGCAACTATCTTCCTTGTTTCATTTTTAATTATAAAAAAATCGTAGAAACTTATTCCATGTATTTAGGTTCATATATTCATGTGTCGTGGTCTAAAAACATTTCATGAATTTGTTTTTTTTCAAAGATTCATGTGTCGTGGTAAGAAAACATTTTATGAATTTTTTTTTCCCAAATTGTTTAAAATAATATCGAATTTGAAATTGAATAAAGTTGTTTTGGATTAATGAAATTGTAAATATCAAGTATTAACATTGTATAATAAAATTTTAATAAAGATATTGGAGGGTGAATTCTTTTTACATTAAAAATATAATTTTATCCATTAAAAATAATAACTTTAACAGAGTTTACATGGTTGGATTGAGAATAATAAATCTGAAAAATTCAAATTTATAAAATGTTTAGCTTTCTTCATATTCCTCTTTGGCATGAGGTTACACTATAATAGAGTGTTATGTCATCTAGAGTGTTATGTTAAAGATGACATCGTTGATTGGGTTTGATCCACAGAGGAGTTGTTCGATAGATCTCTAGAGAGTGGATAAGGTTATAGGTGGAAGTATAGTAAGGGGTTGAAACCACCTTTTTACCACAAGATTGTGAGGTAAAATTGATTCTCGTCAATTGACTACAATTCAATCTAGCTTGGATTTTTAGTGTCAAGCCATTAAAATAGCAACACATGAAGCTATATGGTAGGAGACTAGGAGTGGAAGCCTATTTTTTTTTTTTTTTTTAAGTAAGAGGCAAAATTATATTAAGATCCTTCGAAAGTCTGGAGCATTGTTCCAAAATACAGCTAAGTCCAGGCTATAGTTGCTGGACTGCCCCAACATGGGGAAACCAGTCCAGCTAGCCCTTCCAGGTTTTTGAGAAAACAAGTCTAAGCTGAAACTATCATCAAAAGAGAGAGCATTATTTGTACTATCATGCCTAGTAGCTAAGTGAACAGACATACAGTGAAATTAGACCGTTGGCTTGTAGTTAGGCCAGGTGGCAGGGAGGTCGCCTGTCCACGGCTCTTCCTCGATGTGCGTGACGCCATAGTCCCATCGTTCATCAGCTTCGTTGGTGCCTGCTTGGTCCTGGCTGTCATCCCTGCGCTCTTGCTGCTGCCACCCTGCTGCTTCTGAAGTTGGCGTGTTGATCTGTGCCGCTGCAGTAGTGTCCTCGGGGTGCTCTGTGGGACGGGTGTCATCCGGGGCGGAGAACAGGGCCT
>ML794647.1:254496-268851 GCA_009831015.1 Picea engelmannii
TATCCCCCACCCTTTAACATTATTTTTCTTTTGTTGTCAAAATGCTCTTTCTAAAAAAAACGTGTTTTTTTTTTTTAATATTTAATATTTAATTTAAAACCCTTGTATCGGGTGACATGGAAGTGTCCAGTCGCGGGGCCTCCCCCCGAGGTCAGCCGCCACATGTCACCCATGACTGTTGGTACCTGCCACCCACCAAGGCGCCTTCATCAACCCCCTACATCCAACATTATACCACCACCTTCGTGCTCTTCGTGACTTCCTCTGCTCGACATCACTCCACCACCGACTTTGATCCGATAACGCTGCCCTAGTACATCTGAATCCGCTTGCTCGTCCTTAATGCGACTCAAGCTCCAAAATCTCCTTCACCTATAATAATGATGCCTATGGCCCTGGACATGGCTCATTATGGGCTCAGATCTCAATTTCGGCAACGAGGTGGCGCTACTTAATCTCCCCCCCCCCTCCCAACGCCTTCTTCCTTGTCTCACTCCCTCATCTTCCCTCTGCTCCCTCTGCAATTATTCTCTTCTTTTCCACCTCTCCAACCCTGATCTCCCCTACAACATAGTGTTCAATGATTACCATTTGTCCCAACTGCATCCATGGCTCGCAACAGTTCCTCACGTCACTCTAGAGGAAGCTCTTCCCGTCGTTCCAGAGATAACTTGGGTTCAAGGCTCATCATTGTGCGCGAGGACTCGGTCAAAACCTATCATGCCCACACCCTGCCAGAGATCAAAGCGGAAATAGATCTGGTAGAAGCGAACGTCAGAGTCCTCGGACATTTTATTCTGGATGATGAAGTGGTGCACTCAACGAGTTCGTGGATTCCTGATCCAGGACCACACGGGCTCATGAATCTCATTCCCTGAAAACCATAGACATTTACTAGCATGTTAAGATGTTGATGGGTCGAGTCTTGGTCGAGAGACACGAGGCACACCAAGAGATATTGTTACAGTTGGACGATGTGCAATTGTATATCAAACTGATGGATCATAAAATTAACATGTTAGCAGACAAGATGGTTGGTATAGACCTAACCAACTTGGAATTTCCTCAACCTCACATGCATGTAGCTGAGGAACGCCCTCCAATTGCTTAATTTCTCATGTTTTTTAGTTTACTTAGCACATTGTTCAGTCTATGAGGCATGGGTGTCCATACCCCGCCTCATATCAATCCTTTGGGTGATAAGAAACAACTAGAATTTTGCAGAATGAAGAATCATAGGCTATATTTTCTCAAGTATTGCAGTTTTAAAAGACATAAGTTTCATAAACTCATGGACAAGTTGATGCATTGACGTTGGTCTGGTTTCCCAAGCGGTAGACCAACAACAAGGTTTTTGTATAACACTTTTATGGTAATATAAAGACAAAGCATATATATATATATATATATATATATATATATATATATATATATATATATATATAACGTGTGGTTCTAATTTTTTTTATTTTTTTTATTTTTTTTATTTGTTTTAATTTTTTTTTAATTTTAGTTTAACTTTTTTTCTTTCCAAATTTGCTTTTTATGTTTTTTTTTGTTTTTAAGTATGACGAGGTGTGTTTTTTTTTTCAATTTTATGTTCTCTTTAAAAAATCTACCGTTTTAATTTTAATTTTTAAAATTTTAGTTAAAAAATATTTTTTTCTTTTTTTAAAGTATTTTTTCCTTTTGTGTGACCTTTTTCGCAATAATATTAGTCTTTGAGGGCACAGTCTCAAAATGTTATAATTTTAAGCCAAAAAAAAAAGAAATGGGTTGCTACCTGCGGGGTCTCTTTTCAATTTGGGGGTTGATTTTAGGAGTTTCGCTACAACAATACTAGTTGTTGTGGTCAGAGTTAGAAAAAAGTTGTGATTTTATCCTCAAAACAGAGGGATGGGTGCTACTGATAGCACCATTTTTTGATCCAAGCATTGATTTTAGTATTTTGGTTGCAATGGCACTGGTTGTTAAGGCCATGGTGTCAAACAAGTTGTACTTTTATCCCCCCCAAAAAACCTGGTGTTGCTGGTAGCACCACTTTTCGATTTGTGGGTTGATTTTAAGGTTTTGGTTAGCAACATGATGAGGTTGTTAAGGTGATGATCACAAAAGGTTGTAATTTTAACCTTGAGAAAAAAGGGTGCCATCGATGGCACCTATTTTCGATTCAAGGGTTGATTTTGGTGTTTTTTATCCAAAAATACAGGCTTTTTGGAGTAGAGTTTTCATTTTGAGGTTACATTGCTCATCAAGTCGGTAACTATGTTATATATTTCCAGAACACAAAATGACATTTTATTACATATTCATAAGTAAACACAAAATACTTATCTTTTAATAAAAGATAGTCCAAGAAATTGGCTATGTATGAACAATTTTCCACCCAATCATAGGCATCTAGTGTACATATTGCCTCCAAATAGGGCCATAAGGCCACCAAGGTGAAGGGACCAAGATACAAGATTTCATATCACTCAACCCAACCCACTTGCTCTTATTTCTCAACCAATCTACTCAATATAGAGCACTCCAACATCTCATCCAACCATCAAACAGCCATGACACTCTTTTCCACTACCCTACACAATACAAAAAAGATCTCGCCTTTCTCTACTCAATAGCCCCTCAAGGATATTCTTCCCTTCTAGCACTCTACGGGGTAGGTAGAAGGAGTCCAGTTTGAGGAATGTATTCGAAGAATAGCCTGCTAGAATAACACTTGGCTCTCAAGAATTTAATGCTCAACAAATACATAGTGGGTGAAGGCTTCTTAACATGCCTAGCCTCAATGTTCACCTACAACCATCTATATCTTCTTTAAGGTTTGCAATTCCTTTTTCACATTGGTGATTTAGTTAATTTTCCAAATTGGTTAATTGTTAGCAATCGAGAATAAAGCATGAATGTAAGAATGAATGACAATAAGACAATTGATGGAATGGTGGTTGATTTTACTTTTGAAAAGAGAATGAAGTACGTGTATGCTTCCCCATAATGATGGTACTCAACTTATGCTTCAATAACTACATAAAAAGACTTCACCACCAACCTCTTACATGCAGTCAATGATTGGGTTTTAAGTCAATGGAGATGGTTGGCTTCATTAAAGGCACATGAGAAAAAAGAAGATGAAATATTAAGTTGACAAGTGGAAATAAAGGAGTAAACCCTCTTTCCTCTTCTTCTCTAGTGGAATCGTATCCCCTCGTGCTCTCCAAGATCATAGTAGACCATGATATATTATATTTTAGCATCAATATTTACATAACTTGAGTTCACCATGGCAAGCCTACCCCAAGGTCCATAAAAGTATTTTTACATCATTTACATGACTATCCATTCAGGAGTCAGGCCTTGGCCTTGAGCTTTGCACTAGGAATCTATATAAACATATTTACATCATTTACACACATGGTCATTTATTTAAGCTCACATGGATCGACTCTCAAGATTGTAGGCACACATTTACAAATTATGCGTAATATGATCCAATACATTCCAAGGGTCAAAGTCAGGGTATTACAGGTCAATGGCCACAACCTTGTGATTTGTTCCACTAACATTCATTTTGAGAAAGCCATTGCTTTATTCACATATTTCTTGGAGGAATGTTCATTACAGGGATGGTTTCCTTCTTTGCAAACCTTGCTTGATTGACTTTCCCAAATTTGGATATTTTACCTAATGTTGTAACTATCACTCAAAATAATGCGGTCTTGTGAGACATCAGAGGGGGACAGTAGGTCCCCTTCCCCCAAGAGGGGCATGGCTTGAGAAACAAAACTCTAATCATGAACCGTTGACGTCATGCAAAGAGCTTTTTTTTTTCCTTGGATAGGTGTTCATATAAAATTTTGGCAATTATAAATCTTTGGATATTAATAAGGTGTATTATTTGTCTAGTTGTTGTTAGTGGTTGGGACAGGGTGTTGCCATGTCAATAATGTAGTTTCAAACCATAGTGGAAGTAGAATGCTCATGTGTGTCTCTGAGAGAGAAAAGGTGTTTGACATCCCAAAGTTGATTTCCCTCCATCATCAAAAGAATTTAACACATGCTTAAACAAAAATTATTTTAAATGAACATGATCATATCATCTATCTATGGTTACTTCATCACCAAACCAAATAGAATCTTCCACTAGCTTAACTCTACATAACGCACACAATCCCAAACTATTTGGTTCAAATGAGTTGTCCCAAATCCCCCAACAAAACTATCAGAACTTGCAAGAGTAATGAGTCCCAAAGCTCGAGAAGGGGCTAAATTAATGCACCCAACCTTCAAGAAATGCAAATTAAACCACTTGTGATTGACCATCTTGTCACTAGAGGTATAATTCACGGGCTACCAGGAAGGGGTCATGCCTTCCTTCTCCAACTCAGGATGAGGATGAAAGTTCTATAAACTATTTAGTATATTTATCTTGTTTTAGCTTTTTCTATTATAATGTTTAATAAATAAAAGCCTCCACTTTTCCAATTGTAATATTTAGTAGTTTTCTTTCACTTCAACTTTTTCTATTGTAACCATGAGAAGGCTTGCCTATAAAAGGCGCTCCTCTCTCACTCAATGAATAAGAAATGGTCATTATTTTTCTTCTTTGTGTATTGAGTTTATGGAGTCCGATTTCCATATATGCATGCAGATCAATTGGTATCATAGCCTCGATCCAAGCCAACTTCTGCTCAGCCACAGACTTCAGACCTGATATGATTTTCCTTTCACTTTTTTTCCCTTTCAACATTTTTGGTTTCAGTTTCATTTTTGCAGCCCTCTACACCACTTCCTCCTAGCTTCTGCAGCAACACAATACTTCTTTTGCGGCACCCACCATCTTGCTCCAGAGGTTCCTCTTCACTGGTTCACAAGGGTTCTTTTTCGCTTTGGGGCAGTCAGGTGTCTCCACCCTCCTCATCTACGCAGCATAACACTGAACAACCAGGTGCCTCCACCCTCTCAGTTTCAGTTTCACTCACTGGGCAGCCATGTGTCTCCACCCTCCCAGTCTTTGCAACATCAACAATATTTTCTATTCCAGCATCACTACAACTTTTGAGCAACCGTGGAAATCTGCACTCCATTCATAGTGCTCTCAAACTTAAACTGGGAGGTAGAAAAGCGGGGACACTTTCTGTTTAAACCAGGAGGAATTGGGCTACCAGGAAGGGGTCATTCCTTCCTTCTCCAACTCAGGATGAGGATGGAAGTTCTATAAAATATTTAGTATATTTATCTTGTTTTAGTTTTTTTCTATTATAACGGTTAATAAAGAAAAGCCTCCGCTTTTCCTATTGTAATATTTTGTAGTTTTCTTTCACTTCAACTTTTTCTATTGTAACCCTGAGAAGGCTTGCCTATAAAAGGTGCTCCTCTCTCACTCAATGAATAAGAAATGGTCATTATTTGTTTTTCATTGTGTATTGAGTTTATGGAGTCCAATTTTCATATATACATGTGGATCAAGTCCCCATCACAATCGGTACCAAATGAGGTGGTATAGGAGTCTACGGGGAATTTAAGTCCATGCTTACTCTCACATACATGAAATGATACATGGTATGAATGGACATAAAAGGATGCATAGGGAATGGAATCATATTCCCCCACCCCCCAATTTATGCTTAAATTTCCTTCTCCTAGGCCCACTCCATCATTAGCTTTGGCATCGGTGGATGAATTGTGAATTTGAAGGACCTGGGAAAAGTTTATTGTTTCAAAATATTTCAATAAAGCTTGAACTTTTTGTATGATCCTCGCTACATGAGGGCTCTATGTAATCAAATGATAGTGTAAGTGTCTAATGACTATAGAAGAATCTCCCAAAACTATAGCTTGTTTTATTCCCCCTGATCTTGAGCACTAACCCTTGGTAGATTGCCAATATCTTTGCCTCATTGTTTAATGTGATTCCAAGCCTTCAAGCAAAGTTAGCTTCTTGTTGTCCATCGAGATCTAATACAATCCCCTTGCACCTACTGTCCCTAAGCAAATCAATTTTGTTAAATAAAATATTATTGGAGGTTTTCTAAGACAAAGTAATTCGACTTCTCAATTCACTAATACCACAAATGCATCTTTGCATATTTAGTGTAACATATATGAACTTAGCACAAGAAAAATAATTCATAGAAATGTTGTTCATCCATGAGAATAAGAATAATAAGTACATTGCAGTCAAAATCAATGAGGGATAAGAAAATAAATTGTTTTTTTCACAAGAACTAGTGGATTTTGTATTAGCAAAAAATGCGACGAATGCATGCAGTGAGGGTTACAGATAGAAAGGAGCCCAGCTGTTACCAATGAGTTTCTTAAAAGGCTCTAATATACATCTGAACCAAATTACAATTGAGTACATAAGATGTTCGATGAGACAATTACAATGATATGCTTAACAAAGTAGATTCAGATAAAAAATCCTAGGAAAAAAAGGAAGAAACATTGCATTTAAATTACCCTGGAGAGGGGGAACCCCTTTTGTCCATGTTCTCCATATCAGCCCCAGAAGCAGGGTAATTCAAATCTGGAAGAGAAAACATGGTCGTGGGGCCACCGCTTGAATGCTCCATGAAATATAATGATTGGGAGAGAACATTAGGGAATAGGCTTGAAGGAACCATGGTCGTTTATCACTAGTTCTCTTATTTTTAGAGAAGTGGGAATATTTGCTTAATGGTATGCTAGTCCATTGTTCTCCCAATATATGTGGGAAAATTCCATTCGAGGAATAACATGGAGAGCCACCTAAATTCTTTGAATAATGGAGCATAATCGAACCTCACATGGAGATGAGCCCAATATAAAGTGACATATGGTGTTTTTAGAATCCCCTAAGATGATGAGATGACACATTTGTTGAGCTCCTGCAAGAATGACCCCTTGTAACCGGGCATAGGCTTCTGCTTGATTGTTGGATGCATGTCCCAGGCTGCAAGAGAATGAGATTTCCTTAATTCCTCGGGGGCTAAAAAGTACCCCTCCCACTCCTGCCACCCCATATAAGAAAAATAAATAAATTGTTATAAAACTACTTGAGATTAGTTTGTTTTCATATTTCAACTTTCACCAATTGATCTTTGCCCGAGATTTTCACTTGTGAACTAAAAACACTTTGCTTCAACAATCCAAATTTCTAATGAAACAAAATCTACACCTTTCAAATTTAACTATTTAAGCAATCTCTTATAGATATAAACTCTAATATTTGAATTTTTAACCTTCCCCATAAAACGTTTTACAAATAACTTTCAAACATTAATATTTTACTTTTTTTTCATGCAGAAAAAAAACAATTCCACTGTTATTCTATTAGAATCAAGTGAGCCTTTCGATTACATATAGATCAGAAATTTTGATGATCTCTTGTAGCCATTGCAAAAGTATTGATAGTTTAACATCTACTTTAAACTATTCAAAAAAGTTTATATTGTCTTATGTCTAGTAGCTATCTGCTAATACATAATATCAAGTACTTGACTTGTCAAAATAAAAAACTTTTCATCTGATGCTGATGTACATTGATATCTTGCTTAAAATAGTAGATAACTATTTGCTTTTACTAAGTTTCCTTTTGTGTATTCTTAAAAAAAAACCATCCCATAGGACAGTCCAACACCTTCTTAGAAAGTGTATCTGCTATAGTGTTGAATTTTTTGTGTACATGCATAAATTTGATTTCATCAAACTTCTCTTTTAGACTCTTGATTTGTTCTTTCCAGGTGTTTAAATATAACATGTTCAGATTTGATTTATCATTAATCCAATCAATGGCCACCTTGGAATCTCCAGCTACCATCATCTTGCTTGTGGATAATCTAGAAGCAAAGTCTAAGAGGTCCCATAGCCCCAAATTTTATGCTTTCATATTGTTTCCTTTACCACCTACAAAGTGTGCCCTGTAAAAGTGTTATGAATTAATTTTAAGAAAGATACCAATGCCACAAAGATCATCAACAACTGCACAATCAAAGAATCCTATTGGATTTTCATCAAAGAAGACTAGATTAAGTATGTAATCAATTTTGTCATCTTCACTTGTCCCATTGTGATCATTCATTGAGAGCAGGATTTTTGTGACTATTTTGGAATCCTGCATGTGCCAATTCTCAAATAAGATTTTATTCCTGTACTTCTAGACGCCCCAAATTACCAGAAAGGGAATATGTCTCATCTTTGGGTATTGAGAAAACCATTGAAGCAAATTATCTTCTAAAGAGGAATAACTCCAAGCCTCTGGTATTTTGAGAAAGATTAAGATTTCTTTCCAAATGGAATGTGTAGTTTCACAATGCATAAAGAGACGAGAAGTTGTCTCTTCATCATTGAGACAAAGACTACATACTGAAGGTCCAATGCCACCCCTTTTCCTATAATTTGCACCAGTAAGAATACAGTCCTTTAGGCATAACCACATGAAGCAAATAATTTTACTTGGAATATTTACTTTCCAAATTGACTTAAACCGCCATCTATTTCCATCCTTGTGGTTAATGGAAGAAATGGACTAATATGTTAAATTAGCAGTTACAGATCCAATAGCCTCGTTCCAAGACCAGACAATCTTATCCTTTGAATTATTAATAGCGATTCCACTGCTTTTCAATATTAACAGGAAGTTGCTCCATTTTGTAGCCAAGTCCCTCGACAACCCAAGATGATTAGCCTCGATCCATCTTTGATTAGTACCAACCTCAACTGGTATGGCCACCTGTGCTAATGTGTAAATATGCAGGTTATTGAGGTGTTGTATTAAGGACCCTGAGAATCTGTACGATGCATTATCTCCTATGAAAGGGTCCATACCAATAATGACTTGTTTACCACACCCTATCAGCCAAGCCAACCATCACTTAATAATATGCATAGAAGCCATAAATTTTTTCCAGATAATAGAGGCAACCGAGAACTTATAGTCGTCTTTGCGTAGCCAAGAAGTCAATTCAATTTCTTTTAAGTATTTTTTTAAGGATCATACTCCACAGACTTTTGCCAAAATGACCTCTCCAGCAATATTTGGCAGCCAAAGATCATGCAAACCAAAATATATTCCTTATACCCCATCCACCATTTTCCTTTGATCTGGCGATGTTTTGCCATTTGGTTAAGTGAAAGCCTGTATTTTTATTAGCTCCTCTCCATAAGAAATTAGCAATGAGTTGTTGAATCTCGTGTAGAATAGTTGAAGGTATATTAACTAAACCGAGCCAGTACATATGGAGGCTTTGAAGCACTGATTTTGCTAAAACCAGTCTGCCTCCTAAAGAGAGCCAACGAAAGGACCAATTGCCAATTCTCTTCTTAGCCTTCTATACCATTCAATCCCGATCTGCCACCCTGTAGCTGTTTGGTTTTAAATAAAGACCTAGATAATTCATACCTTCCTCCAGGTTGATAAAATGTATATTGTATGTTGCATGTATCCTTTGTTCTAGTCTGGGATCCATATTCTATGCAAGAAAGCACGATTTTTGACAGTTGACATCCATACTAGAGGCAAGACAAAAACTAGTTAAGATAGTTTTGAACTCCATCCAGTCTTCAAATTTACCAATACCTAAGATTAGAACATCGTCAAAAAAGAGCAAATGTGAGATTATGGTCTCTGTAGCAACTTTGAGTCCATGAAAAGACCCTTCTTCCACAACCTTCTTCAACAATCTACTTAAACACTCAACAACCAGTAGAAATAACATGGGGGGAGAGAGGGCAACCCTGACGTAGCCCTCGATGACTCTTAAAGAAATCTGCCGGGGAACCATTTATTAAAACTGCCATGTTAACAGAAGTTATACAAGCCATAATCCATTGGGTAACCTCCCATTTTAACTCGATCTGGATTAATAACATTATGAGAAATTGCTAACTCACCTTATCATATGCTTTCTTCAAGTCCAACTTTAGAATAGTTGAGCTTAACTTCTTAGACTTAGCAGTGTGTAAGTACTCTTGTGCTATCCCCACAACATCAAAGATTAAGCGATCTTTAAGGAAACCAAATTGTTCATAGGATATACATGATGCCAATTTTTCTTTCATCTGTGTGGCAATGATTTTAGAAATGACTTTGTATACAAAATTATAGAGGGCAATTGGTCTGAAATCATGAAAGGAGTCTGGTTTGCTTACCTTGGGTATAAGAGCAAAGAAGGTATCATTGAGTGCACCTGGTATAAAGCCTGTACATATGGATTCCTCAACAGCCTTGTGTAGATCCTCCCTCAATATATCAAAAAAGGCCTGAAAGAGTTCCTAACTCCAGCCATCCGGGCCTGGGCTTTTATCTTTTGGCATAGTGCTAACAGTTTCCCTTACTTCTTCTAAAGTGACAGATTTGCCTATCTCATCACTTTCTATATCATTAAAAAACTTGGGCACATTCTTAAGTACCTTGATTTGATTACAAGTGTCCCCTGCCTCTATCGCACTGTACTGTTCTTTATAATGTTTATACGTGACCTTTTTAATCTCATTATCTGTTGTTTTGAGAACTCCAACATCATCAGCTATATCCCATATAATATTTTGTGATCTTCTTTGAGAGGCAAACTTATGAAAAAATTTAGTATTCTTATTACCTTTATCAAGCCAGATTTCCCGCCCGACTTCTGAGCCTCCAAGTGGATTCTTCTATAGAAAGTAACTTATCCTTCCTTTGTTTTAGCGCCCTTAGGATATCCAGGTCTTCCTGTACAAACACCTGTGATGGGGACTTCTCAAAATCTCGGACATTTTTTCCTCAATAAGGTGAAGTTCTGAGTGTAATTGATTTTTTTTATTCCTCTGCCACAATATCACAACTTTCTTCAAGTTCTTCAATTTTGTACACAACAGTTGAATATAAGAAAAATCTGACCAATTATCCATAGATTGCCACATATTCTTAATAAGAGACGCAAGCCCTGGATCAAAGATCCAAGTGTTGTTGAATTTAAATGGAGTAGCAACTTTATGGGTGGGCTTCTCCAATTGTATGCAAATCAGATTATGATCTGAAATGGTAGAATTAATGATCCAAGATCTGATCTTTCTATGGTTGGCAAGAAGGGATTCTTCAAGAAGAAATCAATCCAATATTTTTGAAATACCAGTTGTACTTGCTCTCCCATTCCTCCAAGTAGGAGCCATTTTAGTCGGTTGGATATCCACTGAACCAGAAGATAGTATGAGTCTTGACAAATAGTCTGCAAGAGGGTCACTTCTGGCCAATTCTCCCCACACCTCCCTGGCAGAAAGGGTGAAATTAAGGTCACCTCCCACTATAATTCTCTCTTCTCTTAGTAATTCAGAATCAATAATGGGTTGCCAGAAAAGTTCCCTATCTTTATAAGGAGCATAACAGTTGAGCATTTTAATCTTTTCCGCGAACTATTTGAATCTACCTTCTAGATAAATAACTGTAGAGATGCCAAAAACACATAACTCAACATAAGATGGGTTCCACCCACTCAATAAGCCACTCGAGCATCCACAAGGATCCAGTGCAACTACATTCCACGATGGAGGACATTGAAGAAAAAGTCATTTAGCTTTTTCACCATCCACCAAAGTTTCTTGCAGAAAAACAATGTCTGGATTAATCTGTTTCGAAATCAATTCGAGGGAAGCAATTTTTAAGGGTCCACCAAACCCTCGGAGATTGAAAGACAAAATAATCATAAGGGAACAATGGAAGTCAACTTGCTTGCTCTAAGGGCCGATAGGGGAACCCTATCAAGAATACGGTCCAAGGAGTCAGGGAGGACAGGATCCTGTGTACTATCAGGATCTAGAATAACATGGGATAGTGCACCGAATTGTGCCAAACCTCCTTCAGTGGCCCTGGGGGGTTTCTTAGGGTTGCGGGGTCTGGTCTTTTTCCGGATGGTCACATTGGAGCATTCTGAAGAGGGGGAAAGTAAAGTAGAAAGGTTAGAAATGGAAAGAGGCGAGGAAGATGATGACTTTGCAGCCTTGGAAATAAGGTTAAGAGAGTCATTTGTTAGGCAAATTTTGGGACATCTAACACCTTCCGAAGTAAGAACAAGATATGGATCTAAACAAACAACACCAATGGGGACCTCCAATACATCTGTAACCTTAGTTGGAGGAAGAGAGTTAGAGCATCCGCCTATCAACATTCCCCTCCCTATTGTAGTTAACTTCTCAGGCTCCATATGTCTGGTAGGAAACTCTTCAGATGAAACATAATCTATGTGGGGAGAGGTTGTGTATCCCAAGGAGAGCACAGTGGTTGTTTGTCACAGTCTAAATCTATAGAATTCAGACCAGTATGATCACCCAAATCTTCAAATTTTTTCATTAGTAGGTCCCAAAAATCTTTGAATATTTCTAACACCCAGCTTTCGTTGTTTTTTAAATAACCAAGCTCATCGGAGGAGAGTTTATTGAAGAAGGAAGGAAAGAAGAAATGCATCTTACCTAAGAAGGATCCATTGTTGAAGGGCCCAGAACATGAAACTTCAGCTTGGTCTAATTCTGTCATGGGTTGTCCAATGTCAAGTCTGCGCTCCCTCGAGACTAGACACATCGCTTTAAGGTGACCCGTTTGCTAGCAGGAATGGCATCGAAAAGGTTCCCTCCATAAGTCAATAGGTTGTCTGATGTGTGTATCCCCAATGGAGCTGCCAATAACATCTAGTAAACCTCTGTCCTTGTCCAATTCAACCAATACCCAAGCGAGCCTTTTATTACTCCAGCGGAGTGAAAGTTCGTCAAAGAAAATAAATTTTCCAATCGATTTAGCAACTGTTTCGAACATTCTTATAGACCATAACTCAATAGGAAAGTCGGGAAGCAACATCCATAAACATATTTTTGCGAAGCTTTCCGAGAGTGGGTTGAAACCCGAAAACCATTTTTTTAACATGAAAACACCTCTACCAATGATCCATGGAGAACCCAAAATTCTTAGAAGATCGCTCTCGAAAAGAAAATGAAAAACCATCTAGTGGTTTGACAGTAGGCTAAATCTAGTACAGTAACCTACTAGTGGTTTCCAGAAACCTAAGATCCATTCAGACAACTATATCTTGTTCATCCTGGTATAGAAAAATTTACCTACTAGCGCTTTCTCCGATAAACTAGCAACCTTGTCCATAGCAATATCTCGGCCAAGGACACAACTAGGTTTATTCTCACGAACTTTCCAACTCTTTAGTTTGCGGTTCAAATGAGCAGAGCAACCAGTAGCCCTGTTACGACCAACACCACCTACACGAAAAAGAGAGCTCTGTGCAAGTAAGTTCAGTGGAATGACACCAGAACAAGGTTTAGGGCGGGTTTAGGAGAAACACGAGTGCAACCTTCTCGAGAGAGTCCTCCCATGGGTCGACCCTCATCTAGGCGCATGTTGTTCACGTGACAGGAGCCAGGTGTGTTGTCTCTATCATCATCGGGGGGCACCTGTCGTGTAGGTTCTACAGACTTAACTGCGTGCAGGGGAGCAGTCTTTGGAATAACTGTCACTTGATGTAGACAGTCGTACATCAGCCTCTAAGTTTCATTCGCCAAAAAAATACCTTCGCTGGCCCACAACTCATCTTCATCTGCCCAAGTGAGATCTACTTGTGTTGCCATCTAGACCAAGTGGCTCTCCATGCTTGCAGACATAATTGCGGAACTAAACACCTCGATAACTTGTGAACCCCACTAATCTGCGTTGTTAGACATCTGTAAAAACCCTAAAAGACTGCGAAAACCCTAACTCTCGCACCCGCAGGTTTTTCTCCACAAGCATACAAACATTAATATTTTACTTATATATATATATATATATATATATATATATATATTTGAATATAAGAAATAAAACAATGCAAATAAACACATTTTTAAGAAGAAAAAGACCAATAATTTATTAAATAACTCATCAAATTTAAAATCTATGATTTTATTCCCACATCATTAGTAATGATTTCATCTTAAACCTTTATATTAAAAAACACTTAAATAATATTATTATTTAATTATATTAAATCACTTAAATACTATTATTATTTAATTTCATTAATAAGATTTATTTATTTTTATTTTTTCAATCAAATATTATCATTAATTATAATATCACATCACAAGGTTTTAAAATCATCGACTTACAACTAGAATTTATAAACAAATTCATTATTCATACCAAACTTTGTTATCATGTTTTATAACATAATATTTTTTGTTTAAAAAATAGAAAGATACATTTCATTCAATGTAACTGTTTGACTCGTATCATTCATGTTGGAGTAAAAGTAGCTAATTAAAAAAGATCGTCTATTTAAAACAACTGGTATACTTATTATAAATTAATGTGAAGGGTACTTTAAAATGTGAAGGGATAAGACTAGAGTGAGTATGGATGCC
>ML794647.1:271565-285110 GCA_009831015.1 Picea engelmannii
GTGCTTTCAGATGCATATAAAAATCGCAAAAATTGACTCAGGGTAACATTTTTCCCTCAAGATTTTGCTTTAAATTGAGTAAGCATATAGACTGTAGAGGTTTCTGTTATGTTTAATAGCTGTCACTCACGGATACAGGAGCCTTCTGTAAATTGCAGGTGAATTACTGGTCGGGGGTGCCGGGTATCGGGCGTTCCGTTATTTAACGGCGGCTAAACATTTCCGGTGGATATAGTTCTGTCGTTACTTATTGTAAAATACGCAGTTCAGTTTCCGTGAGAGTATAATCGTGAATTTTCAAGGGAAATGATCTTTCGCACATCTTTTTATTTTGAAATACAGTTATTTCTGTATAGCGCAGGTCATAGTTACCTTGAGGTGAGCAAACTGATCTGCAGGCAATAAAGATTTGCGCTGGATAAATGTCTACCTATAGCTGGAGCTGATGAGGAAAAAACTATGAAACCGCGGACAACTGTAAGTTAACAGACTTAATGTCGTTTTCTTTAATCTTTATCGAATCGCTATCTATTGTTTTCATTAATTTTTATCTAATTGCTATCTTCTTCCATAAAAGAGCAATAAAACGGCTGTAAAAACCCCAAGGTTACTGACACCAGTACCTCAATTAGGGCCTCTTCGCACAGAAATGAAATAGAATATCTTTTCGATCTTTGATGTAGCTTCGGAGGTACTTAAAGAACTCTCCGGGACATGTATTTTTTCGAGTGCATTATAGACCCCTTTTCAGGGGGTGATACCTTTGAATAAATTAAAATAAAGTATCTCCCATGAAATAGTTGATAATCAAATAAACTTCTTACAGTAGGTCTCTAAAATACTATCCGAAATCTCGAAAAATTAGTTGACCTTAGTTGACATTATTCTTTGCAGAGTATATCAACAGAATCCTGTGCAAAGTGTGATTGATTCCATTCATTTTTTTTCCTTTTTCTTAGCTGGATGTTCAGTTTATTTTTCCATAGTCAACAACAGTATTCGAAGTTGCTGTGAGTTGACAAAATATCCTAATGATAGTTGGCCTGGTTTAAACTATCACTGCACAACAAGTTTGGAGCAGTGTTGTGAGACCTGGCCAAGATCCGTGAGTCTTTCTGGGTCTTCCCGGGTCAATCCTAGAACTGGTAATCGGTATAAATTTGGCCTGAAACTTGCCTGAAAATGAAAATTGCCAAAACCCATCGAACCCTGCTCAAACTTGTCAGACTTGCCGAGTCTTGAACCAAGCCTTGCTGAGACAATATGCCGAGTCCTGAACTGAGCGTTGCAGGTCTATTTTCAGAGTTTTGCGAACTCTATCTGTCAAGTTTCATCGAGTCCTGAACTGAGTTTTGCTGAGTCGGTGAGTTTTCCGAGTTCCATGTTGGCCGAGTTTTTGCTGAGTCCGAGTCTGACAACCTTGGTTTGGACTTTGGAGTGTACAAGGATGAAACTTTTGTATTTGAAAAGTGTGAAGCGATGCAATTGTCATCTATTCAAAGAGTATATGCTAAGTCTTCATTATATCTAAACAGCCTTCCTCCTACCTGCTCGTGCAAGCAGGCAAGTGCATGAGATCTAGATCGTACATCTAGCTTCTCACAATCTTTTCTCAAGGCAATTAGATGAGTTGAATAGCTACAGAGTTGAAAATCAAGAATTTATTCGTTTTAGTTACTGTTTCTTTGGGCAGATCTTCAAACTTTCTGGCACATCCCTTTTGCCATAGGAAGTAGAGAGTGACCATCCTGATTACCTGCCAGACACTAGAAACAGACTTGGGGCAGCACCAAGGATCCTATAGAAAGACAGGCCACTGGTAAAATGTGACGTGAACATACCTGTAAAAAGGCCTTGTATTCAACTTCAAACAAGCGCCTCTAAAAAACATGGCCAACATCTCTTGTGGATTTCTGCAATAGCTGCAATTTCCATCTATTAGTCCTGTTTTATGAAGCCTTCCTTCAGTTTGAAGCACGATGTACAAACTGTATGTTGTGCACCTAACCACAACATCTTTATTAGGAATTAGGTTGTATGTACATGAACTATATTCAACACAAGCTTGTGATTTTGTGATAATGTTCTGTCCTAGGCATTTGTAGTATCATAGTATAAAGCCATTTTTATGTAATAAGGGCCTTATGACTTTATTAGTAACTTAAACTTTAAGTAGGGTTTCTATCATTTTTTGGTACAAATAGTGGTTTCCTCTCTCTCATTTCAACTCTTATCATTTTAAGAAATATAATCAACAAGGTTTCATGGAGAAGTTTTCCTCCCTTAAGCCGGCTTTTTATGTAAACTTTTCAACCTAGTTGACTTCTATCCTAATGTTCTCTCATTAAATAATTCAAAACAGATTTATTTAACAGCAGAAAATTATTTTTTTGAACATTGCATCAGTCACACAATAGCTGAAAAAATGAACAGCGGAAGAAATAAAACACATACACAGGGATTTCTCCTTCAAATCAACTTTTCATTCTTTTGATCAAAACTTACAAGGTGATCTCTGCAGCGTGCTTTGAACCAGCAGCTGTACTGTCAATAAAATCACCTCAAGCAGCAGTGTATGGCCAGATCTGAGGGTTTATGACCTCTGCATGAAGAAAGGACTGTTACAGCAGTGGTATGGACTTTATTGCCTTCTGTACTTGGTGGTCTTTTTAGCAATCTGCTCCTCTTCTTCTCCTTGAATGCACTCTACCCTCTTCCAACTCTTGTGCTGTCTTCTCATGTGCGAGATCTCTCTTATCTTGTCCTATTTATGCTTTGAGAGAGGATAACTAATCTCCTCAATCGTAGCTGCCATCTATCTCAATCATGAGATGTACGGCTAACATTAATCATTAAATCCTATTATAAGTCACTAATGTTCTATTACTTCTAGAACATTTCATTTAAATTCCTAAGGCTAGTTGACTTCAAAACATTAGACTTTCACTTTTATTTTTGATTTTTCTAGTGAAATTACAAGATAGAATTAGTGCTCACCTTTGTTGATGTTTTTGTAGCATCAGGCAAGTATTCTCACATTGGCCTTGGTGTCGGGCATGTGGGAATCTTTGTTGGCACTCACATTGCATTTTTATTTTGTGTAAACCCCTCTTGCATGGAGCTGGGGCTTGTGTTGGGGCTTCACACCCACATGTTGGGGCTTCACACTCACATGGAGGAATAAACAATTCTAATTTAATGTTGAGTTTAGAAGGGGTTCCTAAACTCACTCATTAGTCTCCTATAAAATGAGAGACAATGTGAGGAGGCACCACACATATCATTGTGACATTATGGAGTTGGCATAAGTGAGTGAGCACTTGTGCCAAGGAGATTGGGGTGGCAATTTCAACAAAGAAAATTCTTCACTTGGACAAATCTGGCCTAGAGTTTTCTGTTTTTCTTTTCTGATTTTTCAGCCAAGAGAGAGAGGCTGCACGTATGAGAGGAGCAACAAAAGAGAGGCCACACGTGTGAGCTGTACAGTCCATACGGTATGTGCAGATCGTATAGCAACAGAAAACAAGCCACATGTGTGATTTGTATAGTTCGTACGACACGCGCGGACCGTACAAGTGATTAGCCAGGCCGCACAACAAGTGATGTTAGCAGCCGTATAGGGTGATGTCAACAGGGTACAATAGATTTGTAAGTTGGAAGGGTTTTTCGGAATTTGTTGAACTTGTAATTTGTCGAGAGGATTGGTTTTGTTCTAAAAAATTCTCAATCTGAAAAATTTTACTGAACATAATTTGTGTCTCATGTGCATGGATGATTTCTCTCTAATCTTTGTGTTTCCGCTATAATTTTTTGTCATAATTTTAGTGTAAAATTATTCAGTGATAACAACCCTAGTTTACTCTTTGAGGTCACTTTGAAGTAATTTTTAGATATGAAATTGAATGCATGAAATGCCTTAAAAAATTGACAACCTTTCCAAGGTGGTCACCAAAGAAATGTCTCGAACCACTTCCTACACATTCTCATTGAACCTATGCAAGAAGTTCCTGCTTGAGCTACATTTCTCAACACTCTCTCTTAGCGAGGAAGGGATTTTGCACCAATCCAAGTATATCTCTGAATGCTTTAACCTTTCCTTTTGCTAATGACTTGGTCATAAAATTAACTACTTGTTGATTTGTGGGAATATATTGGAGCTTCATTGCTCCCTTCTGAATCCTATCTCATATGAAGTTATATTTGATCTCTATGTGCTTGGACCTATCATGAAACGCTGGATTCTCAGGGAGTTTGATACAACTTTGATTATCATAATAAATGACTGCATGGTCCAACTCTTGATCAAATAATTCTGCAAGTAACTTGTATAGATAAATGGCCTCACCACTAGCAGTACTAACTGCCATGTATTTTTCCTCTACTGAGCCAAGTGCCACATAAGTCTGCTTCCTACGAAACCAGGATATCATTGTTGATCCCAAACTAAAGCAACACCTTGAGGTCCTCTTCTTCTCTGCTGCACTACTTGCCCAATCTATGTTTGAATACCCTTGCATCTTCACTTCACAATTTTCAAGATATCCCAGACCATACTCCACTGTGCCCCTCAAATATCTAAGTACATGTTTTGTTGCCACCCAATTCTCCTACCTTGACTCCACCATGAATTGACTCAAGGTTTTCACTGCAAAACATATATTTGGTCTGGTGTTGACCAAATACATCAAGGAACCTATCAGTTGCTTGTACAATGTGGGATTCACAAACTTTGAATTTGAAGCTGTCACCTTCTTTAGATTAGTGATCATGGGTGTGGCCATAAGTTTGTAGTCTTCCATTTGAAATCTCTTCAGGATCTCAACTGCCTACTTACCTTGCCTAAGGAAAATCTCCCCTAGTCTCTGCCAAACCTCCAAACCCAAGAAGTGATTCATCGTGTCGATGTCCTTCATCTCGAACTTAGCTGCCATGTCTGCACCATGAGCTTCTCTGCACTTGTAAGAAACAAGTCATCTACTTACAACACCAAAATGAGTAGATCAATCCCAACAAATATATAATATAAGTTAGGATCAACTTTGCTTTTGGTGAACCCCATACTCTGTAGATATCCATCTGTCTTGGAATACCATGCTCTCGGTGCTTGCTTGAGTTCATACAAGGCTTTCTTAGGCCTGCAAACACGGGATTCCTTCTCATTTAGCTCAAAGCCTTGGGGTTTCTCTATGTAAACTTCTTCCTCAATGATCCCATTAAGGAAAGTTGTCTTCACATACACCTGATGTATCGTCCATCCTATAAATGAAACTAAGGACATAACTGCTCTAATGGAAGTGTATCTGGTGACTGGAGCAAATGTCTTCAGGGAGAACCAAATAGTCCACTCCCTCTTTCAGGGAGAACCCTCTTTCCATGAACCTCACTTTGAACCTCTCAATGTTTCCATCTATTGCATGCTTGATCTTGTAGAGCCACTTGGAACTCATTACTGACTTCCTCTTTGGTCTTGGCACTATGTCCCAAACATCATTCTTCATGATGGAGGTGTACTCCTCCACCATGGCATCCCACCATACTTGCTGGTCTATTGCCTCCTAAAAGCTAGAAGGCTCATAATCTATGATGTTGTTAATCAATTCCATTTAGTTTAGAAACTTCTTTGTAGGTTTGCTCTCTCTAAATGTGCTCCTAGGAGCCTTAACATACTCCTGAGCATCCCTTAATGTTTGAGTTAACCATTGAGGTCTCCTGATAGAAGCAAAAGTGGTTATTGTCTCTTCCGCTTCACCTGAAGGTTGTTGTACTGCTCTAAAAGTCATTAGTGACCTTGGCTTAGTCTTCGAAGCTTCCTACTCCTCATCCTCTATCACTGGAATAGGTTCATGGGACTTCCTGGATGCAAAGTCTTCCTCAAACTTTACATCCTTGCTCACTATTGTCTTTCTTTGTTCTGGAATATAGACCCTATAGGCCTTTGAAGTCTCACTGTAACCTACAAATAAACCTTTCTTGCTAGAGGGTTCCAACTTAGTCATCTTTTCTATCGGTACATGGATATAAACTGGACAACCAAAGATTTGGAAATGACTCACCTCTAGCTTCACACTAGTGAATGCCTCCTTTAGTGTCATGTCCTCTAAGGTCTAGTCAGGATAAGATAGATAAGATAAGATAATTTTATTAATGTTCGACTAATGACCACAAAACTAGGTCAAAGGGATTGCTGAGTACAATGATGTCAATACAATGTGGAAGTACCAAAAGGTCTCTTATAAAAGGCAAAATGTATAAAGTAAAGTGCAATAAGGTAGAGAGTGAGATCAACTTTGAGGCATGAAGAACCCTCGACCTCAAGCTTGGAGACCTGCTCTGATGATGAAATGTACCGTAGGTGAAGATTTAAGGACAAGAGGAGCGAGAAGAAGAAGAAGAAAGGAAATAGGTCTGTCCTAGAGTGGACCCATCTCTCTTACCATTTGAGGCCAACTGAAGGAAGCTGAGTATAGTAGGGTGTCATGAGGGGGAGCTAGTAGGTTGTCTGGATCGTTCTCCGCGCTACTGACTGGTAGACGTAGTGCACTAACGAGGTTTGGGAGATCTCTTTTGTCTTCTAGGAAGGGATCTGGTTTGGTCATGTCACTAAAATCTCATGGGACGAGGGAAGGTCTCACGGATTCGCATTGATCTGGAGTCTAGGGCTGCGCTGGTGGTTTGTCTCTTAGTGCCCCTTTCAAAGGGTAGCACCGTGAAGAAGGAGGTGATTTGTCGAATAGGATCTGGTCTCGTAGGAGGCTGAAGAGTATGGGCTCGGAGCCTAAAAGCCTCATGTATATATAAGGCTAAGCATTGCTAATCCAGATACTTGAAGAATCCCATGAGGGTTCAAGTTTTGCTAAATAAGAAGTGAAATCGCCCCCTGATCTCATAATAAATGGGTCTGCGGAAGATGAAGTGTTCCTCAGTCTCAACTTCCTGAAATTGGCATAACTAATAGAGTCTGTCTGCTCGATCGATCTGGTGGTCTGTCTCTACCCAAAGTCTATGAGAGCCCACTCTGAACTGGCCTAGAGGAATGCGAAGAGCATGTACCTAGTGGTAGAATGTATACTGTGGTCGAGCGATGAGTCCATCCCTAAGCTTCAAGAAATGCTTAGCATAAAAGGCCATCTTTGGGCGTAGCCCACTGGGAGGGTTAACCCAAGTGATCTGGTTAAATTGCCTATAAATGTCATCTCTGATAATCTTGTTCAACACTTGTCTGGTCGGTAGGAGATGGCTAGGTGCATCCAAGGAATATCGAATTGGAGGGAGGCGGTCAATTTGAATGCC
Source organism: Picea engelmannii (assembly GCA_009831015.1). Lineage (NCBI taxonomy): Eukaryota > Viridiplantae > Streptophyta > Pinopsida > Pinales > Pinaceae > Picea > Picea engelmannii. The sequence goes on from ML794647.1 coordinate 278,856, forward strand.
CACAAACTCGAAAAGATTTGAAACCCATGCGAACCAACCTCGAGCTTGGGCCAATGGGCTAGAGAGGGAAATAGTCTCTAAAGATCAATACGCTAAGTATAGGTATCGGTCTCGCTCCTTCACCGAGTCAGCTAAGCCCTAGATGCGGTGTAAAAAAGAGACCAGTCCGAACATTGGCTCGAGTTGGAAGGGCCAAGCCCCAAACTCTGCTAGGATGATGTGATGAGGAACTGTCTGCTTGCATCTAATGATGCGATGGAGAAGGGTCTAGACTCTCTCAATCGAGGCCCAATCTGACTCTAGTAAGGAAGGCCCCTAAATCTCTGAGCCATAGAGAATAGTGGATTGGATAAGGGAGTCCATAAGAGACATCTTGGATGAGATATCTTGAAAATGGTGGTGAAAACACTGTCTCTCGAGAAGGGCTAAAGACCCATAACCCTTGGCAATCTGAGGCTAGAGGGTTGGTCGCAAACTGAAACGGGGTCTTGAAAACCGTACTTCCAAATACGTGTAGGCGCTGGTGATCTCGATCTCCTCCCCTTTGAAGAAGAAATGAATGACCAAGATCATAATCTCGCTGGAGACGAGGCTAGGAGAACCACATCATTAGCGAAAAGCAAGATGGATATTAGAACCTGGTGGAGGAGACACCTGTCACTGTCTTGGATATGCTCGTGGAGAAAGGCCTCTAGCTCATCAATATAATTCCCAAACAATGTGGGGGATAGGGGGCAACCTTGTTTAACTCCGTTGGTACTCCTAAAAAAATTTGACATCCCATGAACTGTGTGGAGACGACCAAGAACTGACTCATAGAGGCGCATGATGGCAATCAGTAGGGTATGGGAGATGCCAATGTCTCTGAGCCTCTAGAACATGGCTTCTTTCGGATCGGAGTCGAAAGCCTTTCGAAAATCTACAAAGCAACAATAGACTTTCAAAGACTAATGTCGTGCCTCCTCTATGATGGTTCAGAGGGTAAAGATGTGATCAATGGTTTGATGAGCGGGTCATAATCCTGCTTGTCCCTTAGCTCTGAGGTGTCTACACTCAAGCTTACTAGAGAGCTTCCTATGGAGTGTCGTAGCACAGAGCTTTGAGAATGTATGGCCCATTGTGATCGTCTCGTAATTGTTGGGATCCGAGTTGGGGCCTGATTTGTGTATTGGGTGAATGATGTGGTGTGACCAAGTTGAAGGAAACATTGTACAAACCACAGGGTTGAAGAGATTAGCCAAGTGAGAAACCAAAGCATAAAGACCGTGCTTAAATAACTCTGCCTCTACCTGAAAACCTTCCTCATCTACTGCTTTGTTGTTGTTCATCTTTCAAACGACCTCTCTGATGTCCATGTCTGAGAATAAGTAGCATGAGGAGGGTGGAGAGGTAACCTGAATCTGGGCTTGTCCAGGAATATCATAGAGAGAGGATTTGTGGGAAAACATGGAGCCGGGGTCAAGGTTCGATGGGAGGGTGGAGTGGCGGGGGAGGATGGTACACCATAAGTTTTTAGGGGAGTGAGTAAGGGAAATGGAAGAATAGGTATTCTAAGGCTTGACCCGACTGGTTGTCAACCTAGCCCCTTCAATGATTGAGAATTCTAGGGAATTCGGAAGGAGCGAACGATTCCTATTGGTTCTGGATGTAGAATGTTGTGTTGCATGCCTCTGCATAAAGAAACATCAGAAAGTCCAAGTCATGAATCATGGCCTTAGCAGTCCCTATGATGGATCGATTCTTCCACTTTGCAATCCCATTTTGCCGTGGGTTGTACAGAACAATCATCTCTCTCTTGATTCATGCCTCCTTGCATCAACCTTCAAACTCCTTGGAGGTATATTCACCCCCATTGTCTGATCTCAAGACTTTGATCTTCTTCCTTGTCTAGTTTTCAACTAGAGCTTTGAACTCTTGAAACCTGCTAAAGACCTCATCCTTGGTCTTTAGGAAGTAGATCCATGTTTTGCGAGAGAAGTCATCAATGAAGGAAACACAGTACATGCTTCTTGAAATTGTTGCTACTGATATTGATCCACAAACATCTGAATGCACTAGGTCTAGAGTCTCCTAGGACCTAATCTCACTACTTGGGAAAGTAGCGTTGGCATGCTTGCCAAGGGTGCACCCTCTACATACTCCATGTTGCTCATTATTGAACTCTAGAAGACCTGTGATTATCTTCCTCAGAATAGTCAATGTCTTGTGATGCAGGTGCCCCATCCTCTTGTGCCACAACTTGCACAAACTGTCACTGTTATGAACTAGGGCTTGAACAGGTTCACCTTGCAACTTGTAAAGATTACCTTCTCTAACCCTTATCACCTAAGTTGTATTTGGGTTAGATTACTTTGGTCTAATGAGGACCTATTGGTTCTTGAACTCAACTGCATAGCCCTTATTCTCCATGATTGAAACTGAAAGCAAATTCTTTCTGAGACCTGGAACAAACAAGACAACATCAAAATCTTAGGAGTCATCTGACTCGAGCTGGAACGAAATAGTACCAACTCTTGCTATTGGGTACTTGGCATCATCACCAAGTTCAACATTTACTCTTGAGTCCTGCATCGTTAAACTAGAAAATAACTATTGGGCTGATATTCTATGACAAGATGCCCCACTGTCCACATACCACACATTCCTTAGAATCGTGTTGGTAGAAAAGCAATATACGATTGAGAAAACCTTCTCCAACTTGGCAACAAACTCGTTCATTTGAGATTTTGTAGAGGTTACTACCTACTTCTGTCGTTGCTTCCCTTTACCCTTCTTCTTATTTTGAGATTGTGATGCTAATGACCATGCTTATGACAAATGAAGCCCTTGATTTTACTCAAGTCCTTCTTCCTTGACTATGAGACTGACTCCTCATTTTTTCCCTTGGCCTTGCTAGGTTCTTTATCTCTACACTTATTTGTTTGACCAAATAGGGCTAGGTTCTCATCACCATACTTCTTGTTGGCCTTTGACTCCATTTGAGCCTCCTCCTGGATACAATCATCCCACAACCTTTCAGAGTTAGAAAGGTTCTCACAAGCACAAATACCTTGGACAAATGGTTCCGATGAAGTTGGGAATCCATTTAGTGTCATGTTCACTAGCTTTCCATCTACAACCTTCTCCCCAACTGCTGCAAGTTGATCACGAATTTGCATGACCTTCATAAGGTAACTGGTGATTGAATTTGATTTGGTCATCTCTATGGATCTAAGTTTGTTTCACAATATCATCTTTCTTTTTATGTTCTCACTTTGGTAGAGGCTTACCAGGGCATCAAACATTTTATTTGCCGTCTTCATCTTGGATATATGACGGATAAAATGATCCTTTATGGCATCCATGATCATTCGCTTGGCCTTTTCTTCCTTTTTCTTGTGAGTTGCCAATTGCTGCAGATCTGTAGGCGAAGGCACAACATTCTTGACAATATCCCAGAGGTGATTCTCTTCCAATAAGAGTGTAACCCTCACTTTCCATGACAAGAAAGTTAAAGTGCCATCCAGTCTATCCTCGAATTTGAGGCTAGCGGAGGCCTTCTTTGAGATCTAATGCACAAACTCCCATATTTGAAAATTAGTCTTTAAAAGAAATATTGAAACCATCTAACTGCTAGTCCTTGTTTTCGGCAGTTGATTAACTGTTGTAAATCCTTGAGAAAATAAATTAGAGAAATAGTTCTGTTACCTTGTAAAATTTTCAACCTAGGTGACTACTGTCCTAATGTTCTCTCATTAAATAACTCAAAACAGATTTATTTAACAACAGAGAATTAATTTTCTGAACATTGCATAAGTCACACAATAGTTGAAAAAATGAATAGCGGAAGAAATAAAACACATACATAGGGATTTCTCCTTTAAATCAGCTTTTCATTCCTTTGATCAAAGCTTACAAGGTGACTTCTGCAGCCTGCTTTGAACCAATAGTTGTATGGTCAAGGCAATCACCTCAAACAACAATGTACGGCTAGATCTAAGGGTGTACGGCCATAACTAATGGTGTACGACTTGTGCATGAAGAAAGGACTGCTACAGTAGTGGTACGGGCTATACTGCTTGCTATACTTGCTGGTCTCTTTAGCAATCTTCACCTCTTCTCCTCCTTGAATGCACTCTACCATCTTCCATCTCTCTTGTTGTCTTCTCACGTGTGTAAAATCTCTCGTATCTTGTCCTATTTATGCTTTGAGAGAGGATAACTAATCTTCTCAATCCTAGCTGCCACCTATTTAAGTCATGAGATGTATGGCTAAGATTAAATCCTAACCTAAGTCACTAATGTTCTAGAATTATAGAACATTTCATTTAGATTTCTAAGACTAGTTGATTTCAAAACATTAGACTTTCACTTTTTTTTTAAAGTGAGATTACAAGATAGAATTAATGATCACCTTTCCATGGTGGTCGCCAAAGAAATGTCTTGAAAAACTTCCTACATGTTCACATTGAACCTGTGCAAGAAGTTTATGCTCGAGCTACATTTCTCATTGCAAGTGCAATTCACCCTTGGGTGTGTAGGTGCCCCATTACCTTTTCTCTTGCCTCTTATTTTCTAATATTTGAACTTCACTCCTATCATAATTTTTTGTTGCTATTTGCTGTACTTGCAGTAGTAGTGTGATTTTGGGTATAGGCAGACTGCAATGAACCGGGCAAGGAGCTTCATTTGAAAGAAAACCCTTGTATCCCAAATAGCTTGTACTCTTTTTTTCCATTTATATTCATAATTGTTGAGATTCCACTTTCTATTAAGCTTACTTTGAATAGAAGGTCTAGGGATCATCTTTTCACACAAGTCTAATGTCTGGTATATTTAGCTAGGTACCCTATAACTCTAGCTTCAATCCCTCCAATTCTAGGAGAGAGGAGCAACAAGTCCAATCTGAGTCTTTTCTTCTTTCGAAAAGGCTTCAAAAAACATGTAACACTCTTCCTGACCAACCCATGAAACATACAGGAGAACAGTACATACATTTTTTTCTTTTTTGTCAATAATTAAATTGTAAGTACATTTTTTTCTTTTTTGTCGACAATTAAATTGACTTACAATTTTGAGAGAAACAAAACAACAAATATAGGATGCAATTATCATATTCATAAAACATTTAAGAAAACATAGCCACTTGCTCCTACTCTTCAATAATTGCCAACCATGAGTGCAAGACACAAAACCCATAGTGAACAAGCAAGTCAATTCAAGATTGCATTTCCAAGAATTTACAACAATGGATACATACACACCCTATGATTTATACACATGATTTCATGGCACTAAACAATGATTAAATGCCCACATCCATGAAACAATCGATACACTTTCCCAAGCCATAGTAGTGTGGAATCATGCCAACCACAAATGCAGTCATCAATAAACCTTAACCAATTCTAACAATTTTCTACAATGGAATACAAACACCATATATATATATATATGGAATGCAAAATATTCTATGCTTGATTGCAAACTAAATACTTTAGGCCAGCATCATTTAAATGAAAAGATGAATGGAATAATACTGTTAATTGTATTTTGTTTCTACTAGAGCCTAAGCCTTTATCCTTCATTATGCGGGTTAACTGTAATTTGCTCTACTTCTATCTGTATGGGTAGAAGAGGTAGAATGGTTAGACTGCTTGAGTGATAAAATGGCAATGCCAAGATGCTATCCAGGATTATGTCAGCTCTCACACCATTTAAAAAGACGGAAGAAGACAGAAGAACTGAATATAATGCAACATAAATGATATTTTTTTTGCTATATCTTATTATTTGGATCAAATACTCTGTGGAACACAACAATGCCCTACTTCTTTAAACCCCATGTTATGATTGATTTCTTTTCAGACTGTTACAACTTTTTAAACCTTAATAAATATTGGAATTAGGAGCAATACCCCATGGGACACAACAATGCCCAATTGATAAACCCCAACTTACAAATTACTATTTTTTAAGGACTCTTACAACAATTTAAACCTTAATGCCTGGTTTCCTCTTAAAAAAAAACTTCGGCATTAGAGCTTCGTAAATTTGGATGTTGTAATTTTTTTTTCATGTGTCTCCTTCAAGATACAAATCTTTTGATTTTATGACATGTTGAAGCTCAAATCCATTTCATTGAGACTAATTGTCGAACATTGTGTAGGCATTCTTAAGCGGTTGTTAATATCCATTTGGACATCAAATATACCCAATCTAAAGCATTTCCAAATATCACAATTATTAGCTTTTGGAAATTGCATTTGTTGAGTT
>ML794648.1:14560-39139 GCA_009831015.1 Picea engelmannii
TCTTGATAGACTTACTAGAGTCTCCAAGCTCCTGTTCAAGCTAAGTCCTTCACACAATTCTTTCACCAATTCTCCAATGAATCTTGCTTAACCTTTTCCATGAGAATTCCATCAATATATAGGAGAGAATGAGATGGTTACTTGGATAAGATTGATCCCACAATATCAAGGAATCTAGTACAAGGATAACCATTCAAATGCCAACCCATTCTTCTAGAAGATTCCCTTCTAGAACCATCGAGAATTCATCTTTTTCCAAGCTTTAGAGAAGGTTCACATGCTATCTATATAGCACAGTGCGAGAAGTTCACACCCTAGCTTAAAGCAGCCTGTGATAATGGGTCATTCTCGCACCCTGGGATATTAGCAACTTGCGAACTCTCTTCAAAAGTAAGTTTTCTGGGAAGAGATGAATGTCATTCTTCTCAGGAGAAAGTTCTTATGAGGAGCCTGAGTACACCATCATCAATACACCATTATGATGACCAAAATCATGGGTAACAGAATGCCCCCCAAAGTATGAGGCTGGAACTAGTGATAGCCGAAAGACTTTGTAAACTGCATGTGTGTGTCGGAAACCAGGAGCACACCTAATCGTAAACCTGCGAACAACCAAGCATCTGCAGAATATCAAATATACTAATTCTGAGGTAGGCATTCCCATACTCAGATCACATATGGATGACATTGTAGACATAGGTCATGGCCACCAATCATACACTGTGGATCCATGCCGTCAAAATATAGCATAGCCACCAGGAATACACTGTGGATCTATGCGAGAAATTTCAAATTAAGACGACATAGCCATGAGACATACAAAGTGGATCTATGTGTCCAAATTATACATACTCCATCGCAACCTGGACAAAGAGATGATATCCAGGGTATTCAATCTCGTCGCCCAAAAGTATGAATCTAACCATGTGATTACATGTGTTGAAGTCGAACATGACAGAAACCACTTGATTACCGGTCATTGATGAAACTGTTAACAAGTGCGAGGGAAACCACCGTTGATGTCAATGACTCCCAAGGTACTCTAGTACAATCCATCGAGTGTGAATGAGTGAGTTGAAGTCGAACATTCGATGGAATCTTTCGATCAGGGGTCAGTGACGTAAACCCACTGTCAAAAGCGAGGAAACCTTCCATTGAGGCATGCAAGTTCCAAGGTACCAACGAATTTCTAAGTCTTGATTCCGGATAATGAGTTGAAGTCGACGGAACAAAACTCGTCACAGGAGGGCCTTGATGTATCCCCCATCAATGACATGAAATGAGTAACAAGTTTTAAAGGTGAAACAGAGTATGATGTAAGTTGGACTGGACACAGGGAAGGCCGACACGAAGAAAATGGACAACTGCAGATGGCTGACTCAATAGAGGTTTGAGATGGACTTCTCTTGAACATATAAACGACACGACCAATGATTTGGCAGCATTGACTCAGAGATGACATAGGGTATGACCTTGTAGCAAATCGAATGAGAGACAAACAGATTTCCCAAATCGGCTTCAAATATAATGAATATGGGGTGTCATGTTCAAGAGCGACACTTACTACCAATCAATATGAAGATGATAACATATCCCTTTCCCAAATTTTCCCCTACCATTTCTGGAGAGTACCTCTTTATTTTTACGCAAGCTTGAGGAGGATAACATATGCTTGTAATGTAAACTCATCCTTCGGATGAGTCCCTCGAAGTATGTTTAACGAACCCTAGGAATGAGTGGTTTGGTCCCATGACGGGTCTGTCAATGTTTGTTTAACGAGTCCAGAGATAGAAAACTCGAAGGTTTTTCATGATTATAGAGTCTGGAAAAACACTTAAAAGAGAACTCTCTCAGTTCCTTTTTCGTAAAATAGTCTGATGAGACCGAAAAATAGATAAATTATTGCCCAACAGACGCTTTCTTCAAATACTTTATCGAGCGTGAAAATATCAAGGTCGCTCGGCTATCTTTTCATATTTAGAGAGTCTGAAAAGAGCTTAAAGAGGACTCCAGGAAGGTTCCTTTTTCGTATAACCTTGTCGAGCCCGAAAAAGTGATAAAAGTATGCTCGATCGCGTTCTCATGTATTTTCGAGCGTGAGAAAGGACAAATACCAAGCTCGAGGTTTTATACAAAAACCATAAAAAACAAACAAAACATGTGATGAAGAAGAAAAAATATGTCTGCATCCCTGTACATGAACATCGAAGTCGTTATACCTGCAAAAGTTACACTCAAAAGGGCATTAGGGTTTAGGTTTTAATAAATAAATAATTATAAAAAATCAATAACATGGTAAAAGTTAATATAAATAAGTAAAAATCTTTTTACCGTATCATTTTCACTTTTCCACTATTTGAGCCCAAAACCCCCTCTTTTACCCTCGAAATTCGACGTCAGATTGCGGGAGTTACGAGCATCCATTCGACGATTCGTTAGCGATAGTGAGGTAGGCTCTTTGTCCTCTACTCTTTCATGGTTTAAAATTTAATTTTCATTGGTAAAAACACATTTTTTGAGTTTGTTTTGTGAGCCATTCTTGAGCTCAACCATTCTCGCAAGTGGGCTACATGGGACCTGTGAGAATGGGTCATTCTCGCAGGTGAGCCCATAGTAGCCTGTGAGGTTCTCGCACTGTGCCTAAAGGGCACTTGCGAGAACCACAAAGCATAATTTTTTTTTGAAGTTTTGCTCAATGAAATAAAACCAATTTATGAATAGAGTTATTAATCTCCTTTTTGTGCTTCTTATGCAGGTATTTGGCCATCAAAATGGTTTTGGAATGGCACGAAAGGGAGCATGAAGAAGATAATTCCATTGCCATAAATCATCCACCCACCATTTCCGATTTGAGGATTTGTGGTCTTCTGAAGTACTTTTGTATCCGGGGCATGAGGGCCTAGATCAGGTTATTGGAGTACCTTGTGCATATGTGGGATCCCGATCAACAAGTATTTCATGTAGGGGTCCACACACTGTCCTTATATATTGAGGACATTTACTTCTTGACTGGACTATCATGGCGTGGGTACCATGTGAGCCTGACTGGTAGCAGAGGTGGTGGGATGCCTATGAGTGAGTACTGTCGCTTACACTGTGTTCCTGAGGCAGAGAGGAAGAAAGGGAAAGTAGCTATTTGGGGAGTGAGGGATTTGAACCTCCGCACTATTTTATTCACCATTACACGTATGGCCGGTAGCTCCGCTCCTCACATGGTGCTCCAGAGTTACTTTCAGTATGCTATAGAGTGTACTGAACCTCGGGTTTTTAACTGGGCAGATGCTATGCTTTGTAGCATGAAAAAGAAGTTGACCAAATGCAGATGAGGTGACCCGAAGCAATTCGGGTACGGGTCTTTGTTAGTGTCCTTCTTTCTCGAGAGGGTTCCATTACTGAGGGTGCAGGTTGAGTGGAATTTACCAGCTCCCAGGGATCCAAGAATGATGAGATGGTGTCATCTCATGGCCCGACATGTAGCTGGACCAATTATCAAGTATGATGATACCTTCTTCGACTGGCCGTGACCACAGATGTTGATGGTCAACGATTATTCTTATGCCGGGTTGGATTTCTGAGGAGATCCGAACTTAGTCCTGCCGGAGGATGCTCAGTGGGGGGAACTTGGTAAGAAGTACACAATTTTTTCCTTTTTAAATGTTTTTATGAATTTTATCATATGAAAATGTTTCTTTTTATTTTTTATATATGTTCGTCCAAAGACTAAATACAAAATTCATTTTTTGATGACACAGATGTGGGACCTTACCAACCTCCTGGTACTTCTCCCATTCAAAAACGAGGAGAGGTGGCGCCCGTGCCACAATGGGATGTCGAGGATTATCAAGCAGTGGAACAAAACCTAGAGGGTTTGACAATAGATATTCCAGACATGCCTCTTGGAGAGGTTCCATGACATTATCAACGTCACACAGTAGGAGTGTCAGAGTCCATTTGTTGACTGCTCCGTAGGGTTGCCCGATCATTCGTATGTTACCGTGAACGTCATCCATGACGTCACTTTGTAGAAGCTATAAGCTTCAGATTTTGACATTTTGGTCTTCAGACAAAAATTTTTGTAAAAAACTCTTTTGATCGTTATATATACATACGACTTCTACCGGTTTATCTTGTGTTGTGTGAAAATTGATGTGATTGATTTATAAATGATCCAAATGTCTGTCTAATACATAGTTAGCCAATGCATCAGTTAATGTATTTAGACATCTAGGAATATGTTGATATTCAATATAATAAAAATAACGTTCCAAAAGGCGAATTTGCAAATACACCTGTAACAAAGTAGGACTTAGAATAGTATAGACATTACCTAACTGTAGTACTACAAGCTGCGAATCGAGTCGCACAACCAAATGATGGATTCTGAGCAAGATAACATCAATCAACAATTCGAAAACGACGCTATACTCTGCAATGTTGTTGGTTGCACGACCGAGACACACACCTCGTAAGGATACAAGTTTGTTTGTAGGGGCATAAATTACCCATGCAATGGAAGCAAGGTTCTGAGTACTATGACTAGCGTGATCAACAAAGCGAATATAGGGTAGCGAAGACTCTGACATCTGGAAATCAAACACAACGTCACATAAGGGCAGAGAGCAGATAACGACGAAAACAAGCTATAGTAACACACAAGAAGTATGATACAATAAAAATACAAGTACTCGTGCACAGATGATTTTATGCATAGTACTTCTTCAAGTACAACCCATTCCTGGGTTCACTCAAAGGGATACCATCATAATCTACTAACTCATAAGATCCTTTTTCCAAAACTGCTTGAACGATATAAGGACCTCGCCACATGGCTTCAAATTTTCCAGCTCCTAGCATATCTCGATCTTGTTCATAGAGGAGAACGAGATCTCCTTCGGAGAAAACGCGAGGTTTGACATGTTTTTCGTATTGGGCCTTGACACGTTTTTTCTGAGCTTCTATGACTAGAGTAGCATCGCGTCGAGTTTCGTCTAATCGCATAAGATACAATAGACGTTCTTCCTCAGCAGAAGTGTTTGGTAGGAGTTCAACAACTAGTTTTAAAGAGGGTATCTCGCATTTAATCGAGAGAATGGCTTCCAAACCATAGACTAACCAGAAAGGTGTAAACCCAGTAGCGGACTTGACGAATGTCCGATAAGCCCACAATGCCAAAAAAAACATTGTGTGCCAACTTGTTTTGTGAATCCCTATCATTCATCGGAGCATAGTTATGAGAACTTTGTTAATTGCTTCGACTTGGCTATTGGCTTGTGGGTAATAGGGCATTGAGTTATCATGGTGAAGACCCAACTTTTCAGTAAGTTCGGACATCACGAAGTTTCTAAAGTGGCTACCGTGATCAATGACGATAGCTTGGGGAATACCAAAACGAGGTATGACGTGATTAAAAATGAATAATGTTGCGGTCTTTCCAGTGTTGTCAAATGTCGGCATCGCCTCGGCCCATTTCGTAAAGTAATCGACGGCTACAATAATGTATCCATGCCCCCCGACCAAGTGAGGGTGACATGTCATAAAATCGATGCCCCATTTCGCAAAGGGACCAACCGAGACCACAAGGTGAAGAGGAGAAATATGTGATCGTATCTTTTGATTATAGGTTTGGCAAGCATGGCATTTTTGAACGGTGATTATGCAGTCATTAAATAAAGAAGGCCAAAAATACCCTACTCTTAAGATCTTCTGGGCAGTAGCATACCCAGACATATGACCACCACAGGCTCCAGAATGGCAGTCATTCAGATCTTTCTCGGCCTCGTCGAACGTTAGGAAGTGTTGAAAAACATTGTCAATCCCCCAATGATAAAGAGTATCCCTGAGGATAATGTATTGACTGGCATGATAGTGTCTGCAACGCCGTTCAGTACTAGACAAAGTTGGCCAGAAAGTCTGGGTTTGGAGATATATAATGATATCACCATACCAAAGATCATCAGTGCTAATAAAAAAAAGGGATTCATCAGGTAATGAATCAACTGCTACATTTTCTGTTTCAGAATAGGGAAATTCGCATATCAACTCAGCAAACACTAAGGACTTCTTGGACTTGGTGCATTCGAATTCCAAGTCAAACTCCTGGAGTATCACAATCCATTTGGAGTAATTTCCCCCTAGCAATTGACGTGTAAGAATGTGTTGCATAGGGTTGCAGTGAGAAATCATTGTAGTCTTGCGCGAGAGGATATAGTGCCGGAAGCGTTGGATGGATTGGACGACAACCAAGGCCAGTTTTTTGACATGTAAATACTTGATTTCAGTAGGCGTTAGACTTTGACTCAAGTAGTAGATAACATGTTCGTCGTTATCATCATCCTCTTGGACGAGAACCATACCTATGGTGTAATCCGAGGCAACAAGGTAGAGGAAATAATCGCAATTGTAATCGGGGGGAAAGAGAAGTGGAGCACACGTTAGGGACAATTTCAAAGCTTCAAAAGCATTGTTGGCGATGGTATCCCAGACGAACTCTGAACCCTTTTTTAAGAGCCGCATAAATCCACAAGTTATCTCGTCATAATTTGGGATAAAACGACGAAGGAATTTTGCAAACTTTGTAATTGGCGAAGTGTAGAAGGAGGAGGGAGATTAAGGATCACCTCAACCTTTAAAGGATACACCCGGATCCCTTGACGCGAAACGATAAAACCTAGAAGTCGACCAGATTCCATGCAGAAAACACACTTATGAGGATTCAAACGTATACGGTAGAACCGACAGCGGACGAAAATGGCTCGAAGGTGGGTTGGATGATCGACTCGGCGCATTGAGTGAGCGGGTAAATTGTCTAGATATGGTTGGACGATGTGCTTGATATCATGGAAAGCATAAGACATAGCGCGTTGAAAAGTTGCGCCAACGTTCTTGAGACCGAAAGGGAGTTTTCGATAGACAAAAGTACCCAAAGGACAAATAAAAGCGGTCTTATGTTGATCCTCAAGAACAATGTTGATTTGATTATACCCGGAGAACCATCCATCAAAGAGAAGATTTCACTTCCGGTGTAATCGTCGACAATATGATCGACGAAAGGGGTAGGAAAGTTGTCTTTGGGACAAGCTTTGTTGATATCGCTATAATCAATGCATACACGAATTGTGCCTTGTTTCTTGTCGATCGGGAAAAGATTGGAAACCCAGTCTGTGAGAGCCACCGGATAAATAAAGCCGGCTTTATGAAGTTTCTCGACTTCGAGTTTTATAGCAGTCGCTTTATGTGGGTGAATTGGACGAAGGCGTTACCAGACGGGTTTAGCATTGGGGTATGTCTTGATCTCATGTATCACAATCTCAGGGTTGATACCCTACATTTCTTCGTAGCTCCAGGCGAAGATGTCATGAAACTCTGTAAAAAGGGATGTGTAGGTGATGATTTCATCAGAAGAACACGAAGCTCCGATATGGATATTTTCGACAATTCCAGGTTTGACATATATGTCAAGGGGAATAGTGGGCGAGATATTTCTTAAGTTCCCTTCAGAAAACACATCGTGTACGGACTCGGGAACGATTGAGATGATGACAACGGTCGACGGGGTCAAAATCCATTGATAGTTCTCAATGGTATGTTGCTCCAGAAAGAGGATGGAACGATGATATCTATCGTCCCAAGGGGTGTCTTCCATGACAGACATGATCATCTTGTCTGTGGGAAAAATGACACAGAAAGGATCTGGAGATAACTCACTAAGAGAGGGTGTAGAGGGGTTTCCATTTGAATGGACTGATAGGCAGATTCGACTGGACTTAATGACATTTCGTCGCTGTAACGAAGATGATCTCTAGGGGTCGTGAGATGCAGGAAGTTCGTGAATCGAGGTGGAGATCATGTTGATTGAAGCAACAGACGAGCGTGTAACATAGAGTGGTGGAATGGGGAAAGTACCCATTAACGAAGAGTCTTTTAGAAGGCCTACACTGACGTTCTCATAATCCAGTGGGGTTTTAGCGATGAATGGTACGTTGCCAGTATGGGTATCGGAATTAAAGAAGGCTAGTTGGTCGACGGTGGCAACCTTTCCTTGATGTGGGAAACGTACCACACGGAAAAGGGTCGACACAACTACACGCATGGAATCGATCCAGTTGCGGCCAAGCAGAATATTGTAATCAAGGGGAGCGTCAAAGACTTCCACTTCGACTTGGACTGTTTTTCCTTCTAACATGATGGGAAACAAAGGAAGGACATCGTAGGGCTTGAAACTGGAGTCATTGAAGTATTTAAGAGTGTTCTGGGATTCATTCAAAGAAGGAGAGCCAATGGCTTTCCAGCAAGCAAGAGACATGACACATGTTGAGGCACCCTCATCGATAACGGTTCGGAAAATGTTTTTGTTAGAGACAATCACTTGGATCTGGAACGCGAGTTGAGGGGTTAACCTTGGAATGTGATCTTCCAAGTCAAAAATTATTAAATTCGTATCCGTCAGGTCGATTCCACCAATATCTTTCAACAATGCCTTCCGTTGGGTGGGACAACTTTGAAGGAATTCGAGGGCTGACATCGCAGAAGGTGCTTGGGCCATATCTTCAACAATGTTGTAGTTCTGGGCAGCATGAGCATGAGGATTGAAAGCCATTTTCCCAACAATGCCCTTTGGTGGGGGTCGAATAATTGTGTCGAGGCTCAGTCGTTCGAGATGAAGAGGACTGTTGGTAGGTGGAGTCGCGAGAGAGGGTTGTACCAAGGAAGGAGGTAGATCATCAACCTTCTCTTTAGAGGGAGAATAATATTTGGCTCGAGTAGTGAGTGCAACATCTCTATTCTTTGAATCGCTAGTACACATCAATACATAGGATGTAGTAGAAGATGAGGGTTGGTCATGAATGACCAACTGAGCCTGTTGTTGAGACGGGAAGGGTTGGGACAAAACGGCTGGAGTAGGTGGTTTTGGAGCTCCTTGAAGGAACTTAGTGACCTTGACGCGTCGTGGAAAATCCTTCGAGTAGTGATCATCACCACATATAAGACAAGGGTATCGGGGTTTGCGCTTATCCCGATCATCAACAGGTGTAGTTTTGGTTCGCTCTGCTTGAGAAGTATTTTTGTCCTCCTTATTCTTACCCCTTCCCTTTTTAGATTTGTTTTTACTGGCTGGGGTAGATTGAACTGCATTTACCTCAGAAGTCTTACCGGTGGGAGGGGCAGGAGACAGAGAATTTTGAACATTAGAAGAAGCAGGTTTGGGGTTTTTGCTTGAGGCAGAATGTGGTTGGGCCTGGAAAGTGCCAATCACACCATCGGCTGCATGCGAAGTAGCTAGAGTAGTTGAAGTGGAAGAAGTGGAAATGAGGCAAGTCAGGTAGTAAGTCGTAAAGGGTACCCATTTGTGAGTAAACGAGGTCAAGGTATTGAGCACGACTTATGGCCTGCTCCTCCGTGACTACTCCACCCATGGCAATGTCACGAACGATGTCGTTCACAAATGAATTTGTGAACCACTCTGCCAGCAACTGATCGGGGAGTTCAAGTTCAATGAGACGTCTTCTCTGTCGCCACTCATGAATGTGATCAGATATATGAGTGGCATTTTTCTGTTTGAAATAACTAAAAATCTCAGTCACCATCTCATAACGGATTGGTAACTGGTAGTGTGTGAGGAAAGCCATAGCGAGGGTGTTGAAGTCAGAGAAAAAACATCGTGGTAATTCTATATACCACTTCGCAGCAAAACCGGTGAGGGTTCGTTGAAAAATACGTAAACGAATAGAGTCATCCATCAACGATTTGGATGAACACCATAGGTGAAAAGTCATAACGTGATTGTTCGGGTCCTCTCCCGCTTTGCAGTCGAATTTAGGAATGTTCGATGGTAGCTTGGATGGTATAGCAGGCCATTGGGGAGAGTGATGCATTGGATCATTTAAAATCCTTGACAAATCCGAAAGATCCAAAGTGGCCAAAAAGGGTAACTGTCGATTCACCTGTGGGTACTAGTGGCTTTGGGGAGGGAGCCCAGTCGACAAACCAGTAGGACCATAAGCAGTCTGCATATAATGTGAAGACCCAGGCAGATTCGGTGGTGGTTGGAGAGGATAGTAGCTCATGGGATTGTATCCTGGAATAGGGATGTGAGTTTGAGCATTCGAGCCCCAAATGGGATTGAACATACCAGGATATGGTTGGCCCATACTAGGGGGTATCACAGATGCAGCTGGAAACTGCTGCCCCGCAGTCGATTGAGGAGGATGTTGTATCAACTGATTCCAATACTGGGCCAAGGGTGGAGGTATATTTTGTCCATAAGGTGGGGTCGGTCCTCCCATCGAAGGTGGCATTCCAATTGGGGATAACGTTCCAATTGGGGGTTGTTCTCCAATTGGGATTTGCGTTCCAATAGGAATTTTCCCGCTAAGAGGGGGTTGAGTCATACCACCTTGGTGGAATTGTCCACCGACAGGAATCCGGTAAGTTGGTGTGAATGAAGGAATAGTGCCACTAGGATTAAGACTTCTAGTGGAGGACGAGAGAGGTCCTCCAAAAGGAAATTGAGGGAGTGTTGGAATAAAACTGGGAAGAGAGTGCCTAGAAGAAGAAGGACCACCAAGAGAGCCAGATGGGGTTTGCGTAGGAGTGGGAATGGAAGCATTCAACGCATGGTATTTAGGTGGTAGTGTTGGGGTGACGTTGGGAGTTCACGGTGTGCTGATTGGGGCGAGAATAACCGCGGTAATTCCGGTGTGAACACTCGTAGTATCTGTATGATGGGCCATTTCGATAGGGACGGTAAAGTGATAGGCGGTAGTAAACGGTACTGTCTCTGGACTAGAGATTTCAGAAATCACAGGTGGGGTGATTTCGGAAATCACAGGTGAGCCTAGACCAAAAAGGTCCCGTCGAAAAACACCCGTAGACCAAAAAGATCTTGGCCTTCAATGCTTGGAAAGGGTCCAACTGGTGATCCAGAAGAGGTAGAAACTAAGTCTCCGGAAGAATTCAGTCGCATAAATGTTCGCTCAGAATCGGGTGAAGTTGAAAGTCCTCTCGAGTATTGGTAATTCGGAAATGTTCTAGAGAGTCAGTTCGGTCCACGTGTGGCGTGGTGACGACTGGGACTTCACTCTACCAAGGAGAGCCCTCAGATGAACTTGTAGGTAAGGGTTGAGAACCTTTCATATGCTCTAGAGATAAACTCTACATTCTACGTGAACGACGTGGAGGAGCTATTGTAAACGAGTGACAAACTTCATGAAGAAAATCGTATGGTCAACTCTGGTAAACAAACAACATGCACTAGTAAACAAAATCTAGGAAACAACATCAAGCAAACAAGACCTTCTAATTCTGAAGTTACTAGTTGGTGATGAAATCCAACGTCGCAACAACGAGATGAGAAGGGGTTGGGCTAGGGTGGAAAAGTTACCCTGACAACCTGCTTAATGGACTTACACCCTGGTGCAAGCTCCCACACATAATCATGGGTATACCCTCCAAGGAGCCCGAGTGAGTTTGGCCAACGTTGATTCTAGGTACCGTGAAGACTTTCCCCTTCACAGTCACCTTGTGTAAGAACCTAGAAATATAGGCCACTAAGGTTACCACCGGCAACAATAAATCCTGGGGGGACAGTCGAGAGTCCGATCCACATGCAAGGGTAGGGTATCAAGCCCAAAATAAACTCAAAAGGCTTCCACTCATCATTGTGGGTATACCTCCAAGCGATCCCCGTAATACGTGCAATCTCTACACTGAGATCAACAAAAGGGTGAGTAACTCTGTCAATATCAATGCGACCTCGTGTTTGACCCTTGTGTGAGAAGGGCTTCCTAGGACAAGATGTTGCAAATGAAATTTAACACTCCTTAACACAAGATGCTATTGTGTGTTTTGTGATTTGGAGAGTGTATCTCTCTTCCTATTCCAAAGCGCTAGCCTAGCTAAATGTTGGTGTAATAGAGCCCTAGAAAAGAGTTACTAGTTAAATTTTACAATTGCGTAGTGTTATTAAGAGCTATTGTTACTCAAAGGAAACATAGATGAAAATGATGTTGTATAAGACTCTGACCCAACGATGCATGGATGAGAATGAAATATATCAATTTTCGTTCAATGAATCCTATGTACGGGAGGGAAAGAGAAGTTTTCTGGATCAAACTTGAACTACAAGACACAATTTCCTTTAAAATGCAATTGCAACAAATCACGCATAAATAACAATTCTCTATTGTTTTTTTTTCAATAATTTCAACAATTGATTTTTAATACTTTCAAAGACGAAAATGCTTTTGAAAGAAAAAAATTGTTCACTTTTCAAAAAGGACCTACACCATGATGGTGAGAGTTTAGAAAACCAAAAACTAATGAACAAGCAATAGATAAAAACCCAAACCAATCTTTCAATGGAAACAAAAATAACAAGAAAACCAAACTAGTCTTTTCAATTGCATAAGAAAAGTGATCTTTCAAATAATGAGTAAATGATAAAGATAACGAAACTCAACTTTCAACCGATCACCAGTTCTTAACCAAACAAGCACACTCAGATTCCGAAATCAGAGAGTATATCTTTGTCGAGAAAATTCAAGAAATGAAAGTCAAGAAAAAAGTGACAGGAAGAGCCTTTGAAATCCTAAGACTATTTGTGCACAAGAACGAAGACAAGAAAAACATCAATCAATGGTCCAAGAACTTCTTTTTAGGCACCTAAACTGATCTTGGCAGTTGAATATGCAAAAAATCAAATCCAAAATTTTGAAAAAGAGGGTTCGCAGGATGAGAGTATTACATAGTGCGAGAATAGGTGATTCTCACAGGTGAGCTTTGAGCAGAGTGCGAGAACCTTGCACTGAACCTAAAATCAGGGTGCGAACTAAATAGATTCTCACAGGCCACTGTCGAGTGCAGTGCGAGAATGTCTGAAACTAATCAAATTTTTGGAAAAAGACACAAAATTTGAAGAGGCCTCTGGACCCAGAGAGTCTATCAGGGTATCCTAAAGACTCAGAGATTGATATGAATGGAGAAAAGTAAGACAAGATCAAATGGCCAAGGAAAAATACCAAAAACCACAAAGAAAACAGGTTATCTCCCCAGTGGAGTCGCCAATTTTGTTATCGGACTAATCGGTAGGTGCAGACACTAACAAATCTCCCTAGATCCACCTGGATCTAGAACAAAACATGACAGTACATGACTCTTTCCCTAAGTTTTGACCATTGAATTAGCTAGTAGGAAGGAACAAGTAACATACATTAGTATTGCTTCCTAGGGTCTCTGTTGCTCCTGCTTCGCTCCGGTGCTTTCGTGAGGTCAAGACCAGGACAACACAAACCAACCAAAGTGAAGATAGAAAAATATATTCAACTGTCAACTTATGTGTATGATCAAGGAATTACACAATAAAGTGAGAATGACTTTATGGGAAAGGGACATGCCACTGTATCATATTAATTGAAAGTAGAATATTACAACCTGATCACCTTGATGTCGAAAGCTTCCTTTTGATGGCTCTTGGCTCCAACACACACACTTGTTCAATCCTTGCATGAATAAGATCAAATCCTCTTGATAGACTTGCTAGAGTCTCCAAGCTCCTGTTCAAGCTAATTCCTTCACACAATTCTTTCACCAATTCTCGAATGAATCTTGCTTAACCTTTTCCATGAGAATTCCATCAATATATAGGAGAGAATGAGATGGTTACTTGGATAATAATGATCCCACAATATCAGGGAATCCAGTACAAGGATAACCATTCGAATGCCAACCCATTATTCTAGAAGATTCCCTTCTAGAACCATCGAGAATTCATCTTTTTCCAAGCTTTAGAGAAGGTTCGCACCCTAGCTATGTAGCACAGTGCGAGAAGTTCACACCCTAGCTTAAAGCAGCCTGCGAGAATGGGTCATTCTCGCACCCTAGGATATTAGCAACCTGCGAACTCTCTTCAAAAGTAAGTTTTCTGGGAAGAGATGAATGTCACTCTTCTCAGGAGAAAGTTCTTATGAGGAGCCTGAGTACACCATCATCAATACACCATTATGATGACCAAAATCATGGGTAACAATGATCCATATAGGTTGGTGAGACATGATACCAAGTTTTGGTACTGCACAAACCTGTGGAGTGTGTGTGGTTGGTTATCATAGAAAAGGTGTGCACATTCCATATTATTGCATGTACCTAAGATAATGTGTGTGGATTTCACATTAAGGGAGGGTGCACATATTTCACAATCTTGTGCGCACACAAGTGAGTGCGCGGGAAGGATTACAATATATATATGTGTGTGTGTGTGTGTACACACACACACATATATATGTTTTGAGGGTAGAGAGCATGTGTGAGTATTGGGATGGTGTGTCAGGATGCAAATAGGCCAATGCGCTTATTTTTGTGAAGTGTATTACACTCAAGTTATTAATATATTACATCGCTGCGTGCAAACTGATTCAGACGAAAAGAGACAAGGGGCTAAACTCCACCAAAAAAGGGAAAAGGGGGGAATATTTTAATAATATTTCCAAAAAGTGTAACCTTGCAGATACATTATTTATCCTAAGTTCCCGTGGGATGAAAAATGTTATTGCACAAATTGTAGGTTGGGAAAATCCTGAACTAATCCACAATATAGAGAGAACTATGGGAATACCTACCCACTGTCACCTTAGGTAATTACTCCCCTCGCTTTAGTGAAGGAGAAAATCCTACACAAGGGGGGTATCTCAAGTGACCTTAGGGGGAAATGAGATGGAAAGTGGAGTAATGGAAGATGATTCACCTATAGTTCAAACTAAGAAGTGGAAGATATCTTGGGAACAAGTATTGGTGATGGTAAATGGTTTCCAAATGTTTGAGTACCAACATAAGAGAATTGTACCATCTCGAGACAAGAGAAAATACAAGTACACAAGATTAATATTCAAATAGAAAATCAAGTGAAGGTTGTTTTCCTATATAGAAACAATAAACAATGATATAAATCAACAAGTAAATGATAACAGAATCTGCTATATATGTCACCGAAATTCAAGTAAAGATGCAAGAGATTAAGTTAGAAATGACCAGTATAACTCAAGTTGGATGAAGCTAGACTTTAGTGACAAAGTAAGGCTGTTAATAAATATTATTGAAGAGATATTGTGACAGCCTTATGGATGTATACAAACTTTTATAACAACAATAATATGTCCTTGTCCAATCAAAACACCCTAGTGGCTCAACCAAGCTATTAAGGAAAATAATTGATTCCACTTTAAACAATTTGAATATCTCGTAAAATCACATATTCCAATGCAATAATTTATTTCTCCAATGTAATTTTAAGATTAGTGTTTTGTATATATTGGGTAAATGGAGTCTTCAATATAATATTTAGATCCACAACATCACTAAGGTAAGGCTAGGAGGGTGTAAGCCTTTTTACTCCTCCTAGTAACCTTGTAAAATAATGGCTTATCAACTAGTAAATAACATGAACCTTGATGGAGGGTGTATGCCATTATACTCCTCCAAGGATTTGAGATAATATTATCAATGAAACTAGAATAAAACACCAACAAAATGCATAAATTTCCTTACCAATTCCAAAATAGAATATCAAACCCTAGTTACCAAACAAGATCCATCCATAAGAAAGAGAACAAGCCTCCAAGAGGTGCGCACCACCTTAGCTCCACAATATACCAAGATAAAACACTATAAGATAGTTGCACAAGAGAGAGATGATCCAAATTTCCCGAGTAGGGCAAGAATTTCAACCAAGTAGTCTTTCTCACATGAGAGAGCTATGTCAAAATGAAATGAAAATGATTCTTATTTATACAAAACTCCGAAAAAGTGTTTGTCCACATAAATTTAGGGTAAAACAAAAACTAATGAGGCCAAACCTATTTAATTTTCCCCTTTACAAAATAATTTTAATTTTCACATGAAGAAAACCCTAAAAGTGTGATGTCAACCCCTTCTACAATGACGTCTTGGTCACTTTGGAAAATAATTGAGCTTGAGGATGAAATCGTTGGGCCTCCAAAGGCCTTCCCTTCATGAATTAGGGTCTTATCTCCAAGGTACATTGGATATCCCTCATCAAAGTGCCAAGTGTCCATCAAACACCACCATCACCACCAAAACCCTGACACTAGGGTGACGCCAAGCCCTCAAAGATGATGTTTTAGCCTCCAAAGGAAAATCATTAGGATTTCAAGAGCTAGGTGAGATCCTCCAAGGTATCTTCGTTTGCCTCCAAATTCATCGTTCATCTGCTATACTACCCCAAGGTTTGGGCCATGGCATCCAAACAGTGGGATTCCTGCTGCAATGAAATCCCAACCTGGGCTTGTTCCTCTAAAATGTCCATCAACAAGGTACTACAAATACAACCAAGTATTACCTCCAAGGATCTCAAGTCAAAGCATCATGACAAGTAAAATCACATTTAATATAAGAGTCATGTAAGCATGTACATTCAACAATACCTCATCAAATTAAACAAGTGCTCAAAGACCGTATGTAATTTGCCAAGTTTAGGTATGGGAGGGTTGAGAAGGTGACCTATTGGGTGAATCCATCCTTACGTCAAGGAGTGTTTCCTAAGTGGAAACCTCTCTAATTCACGTGGAGAGTATGAAGTGTATGGGGGAAGATGTTTTGGCATGGCATTCATGACATACAAGAGTTCATATTGTCTCATTTATGGGTTCCTTTGTAGAGGGTGTGTTGAAATTTCATTTTCAATGAATCCTTTTTCCAAGCCTATTTATTTCCATTAATTATTAAAATGTTTCTAGGTTGAAGCGAAGGTGGGACTTCTACCTAAGCATGAAAAACATTTTCTCACACACACTCTATGTTGCAGCCCTCCCCTTCCCTCCTGGGGGTTATGCGACCTCTCGGTCTAGGATCATTTGATTTCTTGAGTCGAATCGACTCTTCGGTTCCATGCTGGAACCCAATGCAAATTTTCACAGGTCCCCCTTTCTCCAAAGCATAGGATCACTCTGACCCACGAATCTCTTCTTGGCCCCTTTGAAGAAAGTGACGGCAACACTAGTTCTCTATGTTAGGCCCTCTCTATCATATGACCTCGGGCTATGTCCTGGGGATAGATCATAAAAGGCACTTTGACTTCGACGTTTTCATAACGAAAAAATTTCATGTCCTCGAACTCCAAATCGACGAACAAAAATGGTGTGAGGATCAATGGTCCTCGTCTCTCCCTTAGATCAACGATTGTGATCTATTCGAACTTCGGCCTTCGGGAGTCTTTCTACCTTATTCTCCTCATTCTTTCGCAGTATCCCTTCTCCGAAGCATGCGGATCCCTACCACGTGTCATTCTGGATCCAATGGTCCAGATCTTCTCCGCCCTTCATGACTTCGTGAGGGTTGCACCTCTCACCACGTTGATTCTTCCGAAGTTCCTTCTCACGAGGTCTCAGATCTGTTGCCACCTGTCTCCTGAAAATCAACGATTAGGATCTACTCCGCTCTTTGGAGCTTTGATAGTTTCAATTTCTACTCCACACAGGTCTTTTAGAGCTCTATCTCCCGAACCCTTCGATCTATTGCCACCTGTCTCTCTGGATGATGGAAGATTTCTCTTGTCTTCGGAAGTTTAGAAAGTCCTTACTACTTGGGAACACTTATCACGTTTCTTGCTTCCCAATACTTTGACTTCTCTCAGCCTTCTACACTCCTTGCTTAAATCTGCACGTGACAATGCTAGTTCTTCTGAGATTTTTCTTGGCTGGAACCTCTAAGTTCCTCGGCTCTCCTGCATCCTCCCATAGACTGTTTGGTTCCCTCCTGTAAACTCAAATCTCTTTCTCCCAAGCTTGTGATATGAACTCACTTTGTCCTTGGCACACTCCTTTCACTTGATTAAACACTTAGACGACTTCCCCTAAACTCTTTTATGTTTATAAAGGCAACTCCTTTTCCTCGCTCAATGCACACTTGCAGAGATTTCTTTCCTCAGAGTGTTCAACAACTTTGGGATTCCTTAGAATCTCCCACACTCCAAAATGTGTTGGGTTTATGCACACTCACACCTGCTCAATGCCCTCCTAGCATAGTCTTCTAGATTATTCAACAACTTTGTACTACGCTCTCTCCTGCGTAGATTTTTCTCAAGGTATTCAACAACCTTGAAGTTCTCCCTTAAGTATGTGAATTATCCTGGTGTTCCCTCTTGGCATGTTCTTCTCTAACTCAAAAGAGTTCAGACACACACTCCTTGCGTCGACTCACAGAGGTTTCAAGTCCTTGTTGTGCACTCCTTGCACTTAGCCTAAAGAACCAAAACTAAATCAACAAGCTCACATATAGAGGATTTTATCTCTATCCCTGCAAATGAATCCTAATATACACCTTCAACGTAAACACACATGAATGACATTCATAAATAAACATCCATTACACGGAAAATGGCAAACAGAAAAATCTGTTCTTTTCTATTAATGACAGAATGCCAATTATAATATATGAGTCCGGACTGCAACCGAATCTCGCTCTCAACTCTCCTCTTGGATTACAATGATTCTCCCTTAATCTTTAGTAGCCTCTTCTGGGCATATGATACAAATATTTATACAAAAGGGGCTCGACGAGATTCTCTCCAAGCTAAGTTATGTTAAGGTTTAAGCTATTATTAAGTTTCTTTTCAATTTAATAGATAAACATAGCATAGATAGGATCACTGAGAGAAACACAAGCATAAAAGTACACCAACATTTATCCTGGGAAACCCTCAAGGGGAAGAAAAACCAACAAAAAATCTTTAATATAGATTCAATAACCAGGTACCATAGCCAATCCAATGCAAGGACAATAAACCAAACACTAGAGAATATCCTCTCCCAAGCAATGCGCCTCTCTCTCTTCCTTCTTCCGGCAATTGTTAACTGCAACTTCCTTCAACACTTACGCACTAGATGAGTGAGCTGAGTGAGTGAACAAATGAGTGGTCGGATTCCTTTATTTATACAAACTGAAAATCGCTGAAATGAGGTATTTCTTCATTGGTAGGGCTGACTTGTCTTTCTAGGTGGTTAAAACCACTTTAATTTGTCTGGGGGATGAATTCTTAATTTTCATATTACAATTAGGGTTTGACCAATCCACAAAATGGAATTTGGTCAATTACAATGCCCAACATGATCAATCCACAAAAGGGGATTGATATAATAAATAATAAATGAATAATAAATAGAATACTCTTTGCAGTTACAATATTTCAACACTCCCCCTTAACAAGAAGGGTATTCTACAACATCATCATGAGAGAGAGAGAGAGGGAAACAACATAAACTGGGTAACAACATCAAATGGATAACATCATCAACTGAGTAACAACATCCACTGGATAACATAATCAACTAGGCAACAACATCCACTGGATAACATCATCAACTGGGTAACAACATCCACTGGATAACATCAACAACAGGGTAACAACATCAACTGGATAACATGAGGCATCAATATAATCCACTTGGTCATCTGGCATCACGATCACTAACTGGTTCTCCATGAATCCATATTAAATAAGTTTTTTTCTCTTTATCTTCACACATAAGATACTCTTTCTTTCTTTCATCTTCACGCAGAAGATATTCTTTCTTATCTTCACACATAAAATATTCTATGAGTTTTTCCATTTCTTTTATGTTCTGCCTTCTCTTGTAGTCATCTATCTCACTCATCCACTGGGGATGAATACTACCATAGATTCACTCCTAGTCATCCCACATGAACTAGAGAATCAAAGATGCTATCCTGGGAAAGACTATAATCCCTTTCCATGATCCACGCAGGATCATGACACAAACCTCAAGATCCAACTAACCATTCCACATGGTCAAGGTTTGTGTTCCAGGCTACTCAATCCTTGGCCAGAGGAGAGTATCTTCCCGTTTCCCCTTGGAGAAACATCCACAATCCTCTCTATGAGGCTGGTCACACCCCTCTCTACGAGGTTATTCTAGAATTCCCCTAGACTATCCAAAACTCAACACTTGGACAGAGGGAAACCTTGAAAAATTTCTCACTCCCCTTCTCTACAAATTTCTCTTCTCTTTTCCTTCTCTATGAAGGTCTACCTATGGGATTTCTCATTCCTTCTCTATGAATCTCTCTTACTTAATATCATGGGTGCCTTCTTGAGTTCGAACATTTCTTTCTTTATGACTTCATACTGGATCAACCTGCTCCCCCTGCATCTCATCAACTATATATGAGTATCCATCTTTCTCTTGATCTTGAACATTTCTGTTCTGCGTCATTAGGAGCTTCCTACTCCTATATAAATACTGGATACTTTCTGGTCTTTACTGACTGTCACCATATCATAAGTCCTTCTCATTTTTTCTAACTTCTGCAAGTCAAGGCATAAGTTCTTTCTTCCGAGACCTGTAAAATTACTTGTAGTATACTTTTTGAGATATCTCACTTAGCCAATCAGTCAGTAGAAATAAGCAGTAATCAAATAAAACTATATCAAAATTTCTATCAGAGTAGTACACATATTTTCTTAAGCAACACTTGTTCAACCATGTACACATCTAAAACCCTAATCATGAATAAGACTTTTGAACTCTTTTTCACTCTAGCTATGAAATTACCAAATTTTACCTTACATAGCTAAACACATACATTTGTCACTCTCATGAGTGATCATACCTGAAATAAATATTTTAGCTCTTTCTTTATCCTCTTCTTTGATACTTCCTTCGTAAATATGCATAGACACTGAAATAAAATGAGGTTAATTAACATTCTCACAAAAATATAAGTTGTAATGATAAAGTATTAAAGTAAACAAGATACTAAGAATAACCATGAATAGTTATCTTTTGTTTTTGTGTGGGGAGGATCCACAAACTCCACCATTTGCTATCTTTATTCAGATCAACTATCTTCAACTTAAAGTACATAATCATCAATTTCTACTAAAGATTTCTTTGAGGGAGGAGATTCCTCTTCCTTTGCCACATGTGCTTGATGCTTTATTTTCCCTTTTCCTTGAGGACAGTCATAGGAAAAGTGTCCCAACTTTTGACAGTTGTAGCATCTGATCTTTGGAACATCTTTCTTCTTATCTCGAACTCTTACAAAGTTAGCTTCTTTATTGTTCTTCCTGAAGGAAATTCTTCTGTTCTTTTGAACTGTAAGAGCTTCCTCTTCATCAACAATTAATATCTTCTATTGGTTTGCAAGTCTAGATTCTTCGTGTGTGCAATCTTACCGTAACTTATCAAACCTGGGTAACTTGCTTCTTGCACACACTCCTTGTACAAAAGGAATCCAAAATGTTGGAAACCCATTTAGGGTTGTGGTTACAAGCTCTTTGTCACTAATTACATCTCCAATAGCTACAAGTTGATCTCTAATTTGAGAAACTCTCATAAGATAGGATGAGACAGATTCTGAGTTTTCCATCTTCATATTACGAAGATGATTTCTTAAGGCAAGATTATGGCTAATGTCTTTTCTTTCATATAATCTATTGAGTGCTTCATACATTTTCCTTATTGTCTGTATTTCGGATATATGAGGGATCAAGTGATCCTTTACTGAATCTGACACAATTCTCTTTGTTTTCTTTTCATTCTTCTTGTGCTTGGTCTTTTTCTCTTCTTTATTTGGTTCTGGTACACCCACTGTAACATGTTCTAGGAGATCATTCTCATCTAGAATCATCTGCAACCTATGCTTCCAAGATATGAAGTTTCCATATCCTTACAACTTGTCTTCTACCATCATATTGGTAGCCATTCTTTCTTGCAGTAAAAACCCTAGCCCTCCGGGCTATAGAAATAGTAGAAAAATCAAATTTCTTGGATCTGAAAACTGAACTCACAAAAATATGCGTTCAATTGAGGCGAGTATGCTGGTATAGTTAGTTTTTGAAAATTCCAATTTCTGACCCTTGAAACTAGACCTGCAAAATTTTGGACTGCAGCTTTTGGTTTTCTGGTACTTCTGGTTTTCTAGTACTTCTGGTTTCCTGGTACTTCTGGTTTTCTAGTACTTCTAGTTTCCTGGTACTTTTGGTTTTCTAGTACTTTTGGTACTGGTGAAAACTAGGGTTTCACTTTTCAGGAGTTATATCCACTAAAAAGGTGTGCTGAAGGTGTCAATGAGTTCCTTAGGCTAGAGTGCACTTTTCTATACGATATTTGGGCTCAAATTGTTCTTCAATAAAAATACCTAATTTTCTTATACATCAACAATGGCATTTTTCTTTTTCCTATGAAAGATGATCGCTTCAACTTAGCTTTGATACCATGTTAAGGTTTAATCTATTATTAGGTTTCTTTTCAATTTACTAGATAACCATAGCATAGATAAGATCACTAAGAGAAACACAATCATAAGAGTACACAAGCATTTATCCTGGGAAACCCTCAAGGGGAAGAAAACCCAACAAAAATTCTTTAATATAGATTCAATAACCAAGTACCATAGCCAATCCAATGCCAAGACAATAAACCAAACACTAGAGAATATCCTCTCCCAAGCAATGCATCTCTCTCTCTTCTTCCGGAAACTGGTAACTGCAACTTCCTTCAATACTTGTGCACTAGATGAGTGACCTGAGTGAGTGAACAAATGAGTGGTTGGATTCCTTTATTTATAAAAACTAGCAAGCGCTGAAAGGAGGTGTCTCTTCACTGGTAGGGCCGAATTGTCTTTCTGGGTGGTTAAAACCACTTTAATTTGCTTGGGGGCCGACTTCTTAATTTTCATATTACAATTAGGGTTTGACCATTCCAAAAAAGGGGATTTGGTCAATTACAATCCCTGACATGATCAATCCACAAAAGGGGATTGATCTAATGAATAATAAATGAATAATAGATAGAACACTCTTTGTAGTTACAATACTTCAACAATCTAGTGGTGTCTAATCACCATCAAAACGCATGACTAATGAGGCATATTACAATGAGTGGAAATATGATCTGAATAAGATACAAATCCCTCCTACCGTTAGCCACTTAATGGCACCCTCATCTACATCATGTGAGAAAGCACAACTTGGCTCTTCCAACCTGACAACATTAATTTCTTTAATTACAATTTAAATTTAAAGTCATAATGAGAGGGTTGGCGCCTTTGTGCTCCTTGAATGTGCACCAACATGCTAACTAGCTGGCACGTGCTAAGGTGGAGCAATGCTCCTGTATCATACTCCACTGTTATGAAAATTCATGAAATCCTGATCATGAGCTTCCCATCTTTGTTGAAATCCTCCTGGATCCTAAAATTTCTCCTGGAGTTGTCCTCTTGCTCCTTTTCTTTGATGTTGCTTCATCTTCCCTGCTGCTCGTACAGGTTATCCTCTATTTAGCTTCTCCCTACTGACAAATTCCTTCACTGACTTTACCATCAACCTCCTTATCTCCTCTATCACCTCTTCCAATTTCTCTCCTAGATGGTTCTCCTCATGTAGTCTACCTGGTTGCAAATCCTCATGCTTCTCTAAGGGTAGATCATCCTGATCTCCCATGCTATTTTCTTCCTTCATGGCCTTGATTTTCCACTCCGCTGCAGACTCCAATTCCACAATATCACCACTAAGCTGCTACTCAGCTATCTCCTATGACAGAATAACTCCTGTCAGTTCTTCGACTGGTTCCATTACAACTTCCTCCAGATGCTCCTTATGCTGGCATGTCTCCTCTGGCATGGCTATCTCCTGGTAGCCACCTTTTGGTTTAAGACTGTTCAACCAATCCTCCAACATCTTCAACTCCATCTCCCACTAAGTGAGTAATTCAACTGTGGGATTCTCTTCTACTGGGGAAAACTTCAGTATCTGCTCCTCCTCCTCTATGATAGTCTTAGCCTACTATCCTTATGTTGTTGCATCTGCAACACCTATGCTAGTCTCTACTTGGCCACTTGGAAGGAATATCTCGATTCCCCCAATGATCAGAATGCTCCTCTGACCTTCCTCCTCTATGACATAAGTATTTAAATTCTCATCGTCTTCATTCACGTGGCTCATAGTTCCACATGAATCATCATATGGGTGAGGCCTTTCCTCCGCCTTCTTCCCATCTATCATCACCCCTTGCTGACATGAAATCTTAGTTGAGTTCATCTCTTATCCCTTGCCCACTTGGAAAATCAGGATGTCTCCTTTGCCCTCTTGGCAGTTTATGAGATCAACTGATCCCTTCTCATTTCCCACCTGGAAATCTATGAGACCCCTGCTAGATATCTTTCCCTCGCCATTGAGTTCCTCAACATGTCTCAGCCACCTTTTTAACACCTGTTGCTTCCTTCTGGCCAACAAATTCCGAACATGCCATTTAACTTTTCTTTTTGAAGGCCACTCGTATCTCCAACGTACCTTTGCCTCCTGCTGCATCTTCATTGCGAGCTTCTCCATCTCCACTCATATTTCACTGAGCTCTTTTCCCATTTCTTCCATTCTCTTCTGTGGGCATTCTTCTCTTTGACCATGCTTATGGCCTTTAGTGGCCATCCTTCTTCACCTGCAACCCACCTGGATGTCTACCATCTATCGCACACCTTGCAACAATCTCTACAGAGCATCACACTTCGTCTCCTTGCCTACATAAATCAATTATGTGGTTCTGATACCACATG
>ML794648.1:39208-64783 GCA_009831015.1 Picea engelmannii
TTGATTGCTTGAGTCGAATCAACTCTTTGGTTTCTTGCTGGAACCCAATGCAAATTTTCGCAGGTCTGCCTTTCTCCAAAGTGTAGGCTCACTCTGACCCACGACTCTCTTATTGGCTCCTTTGAAGAAAGTGATAGTGGTAGTAGTTCTCTATGCTAGGCCCTCTCTATCATATGACCTCGGGCTATGTCCCCGGGCTAGATCATGAAAGGCGCTTCAGCTTCGAGACTTCGATCTTTTCATAATGGAAAACTTTCATGTCCCCAAACTCTGAATTGGCAAACACAAATGGTGTGAGGATCAACAGTCCCCGTCTCTCCCTTAGATCAACGACTATGATATATTCAGATTCCGTCCTTCGGGAGTATTTATGCCTTATTCTCCTCATTCTTATAGAGTATCCCTTCTCTGAAACAAGCGGATCCATGCAATGCGTCCTTTTGGATCCAACGTTCGATATCTTCTTCGCCCTTTGCGACTTTGCGAGGGTTGAAACTTCACCACACTGATTCTTTCGAAGTTACTTCCCGTGAAATCTCGGATCTGCTGCCACCTATCTCCTAACAATCAACAATCAGGATCTACTCTACTCTTCATAGCTTCAGTAGTTTCAGCTTCTCCTCCATGTAGGTCTTCCAGAGCTCTATCTCCTGGACCCTTCAATCCACTGCCACCTATCTCTCTAGACGATGGATGGATATTTCACTTGTCTTCGGGAGTTTGGTAAGTCCTTACTCCTTGTGGACACTTAGCACATTTCTCTCTGTCCGAGACTTCGACTTCTCTTGGCCTTCTGCAGTCCATGTTGAATTCTGTGTGTGACAACGCTAGTTCTTATGAGATTTTTCTTGGCTGGAACCTCTAAGGTCCTCGACTCTCTTGCTCCTCCCACAGACTGTTTGGTGCCCTCCTAGAAACTCAAAGCTCTTTCTCCTAATCTTGTGAGATGAACTTACTTTTTCCTTAGCGCACTCCTTGCGGTCGATTAAACACTTAGACAACTTCCCTTGAAATCTTTTAGGTTTACCAAGGAAATTCCTTTGCCTCGCTTAATGCACACTTGCAAAGCTTTCTTTCCTCAGGGTGTTCAACAAATCTAGGATTCCTCAGTATCTCCCACACTCCAAAATGTGTTGGTTAGATGCACACTCACACCTTCTCAATTCTCTCCTGGCAGAGTCTTCCAGAGTATTCAACAAATCTGTACTACACTCTCTCTTGCATAGATTTTTCTCAAGGTATTCAACAAACTTGAAGTTATCCCTTGAGTCCGTGAATTATCTCGGTGTGCCCTCCTGGCACGTTCTTCTTTGACTCTAAAGAGTTCAGACACACACTCCTTGCGTTGGCTCACAGAGGTTTCAAGTCTCTGTCACACACTTCTTGCACTTAGCCTAAAGAACCAAAACTAATTCAACAAGCTCAAATATAAAGGATTTTATCTCTATCCCTGCAGAGGAATCCTAACATACACCTACATCATAAACACACATGAAGGACATTCAGAAATAAACATCCATTACAAAGAAAATGGAAAATAGGAAAATATGTTCTTTTCTATTAATGACAGAATGTCAATTACAATATATGGGTCTGGACTACAACTGAGTCTCGCTCTCAACTCTCCTCTTGGATTACAATGATTCTTCCTTAATATTCAATAGCTTCTTCTGGGCATACAATGCAAAGATTTAT
Source organism: Picea engelmannii (assembly GCA_009831015.1). Lineage (NCBI taxonomy): Eukaryota > Viridiplantae > Streptophyta > Pinopsida > Pinales > Pinaceae > Picea > Picea engelmannii. The sequence goes on from ML794648.1 coordinate 40,904, forward strand.
ACAAGAGGGGGTCGACGAGCTTCCCTCCAAGCTCAACTAGTGGTGTCTAATCACCATCAAAACACTTGACTAATGAGGAATTTTACAATGACTGGAAATATGATCTGAATCGGATACAAATCCCTCCTACCGTCAGCCACTTAATGGTGAGCTCATCTACAACATGTGCGAAAGAATAACTTGGCTCTTCCATCCTGACAAAATTAATTTCCTTAATTACATTTTAAATTTTAAAGGCATAATGAGAGGGATGACGCCTCTCTTCTCCTTGAATGCACACCAATGTGTTAGCCAACTGGCACGTGCTGAGGTGGAGCAATTCTCTTACATCACTCTACCTTGGTTGGAATTTTTATAATTTTATTTTTCACAGGTCCCATCAATTTCTTATGATTGGATTTTATATTTTTCCAACTACAAATCTCTATGCCTTCAGCCCCTTCTTCCCATGAAATGGGGTACAATCCATTCTTGGGTCAGTACACCTGAAAAATCCCAAAAGATAAGGAGACGAAAAAGGGGTGAAGTGTGAAACATGGTAAGTATTATCAGGAAAGGCACGATGTCTTGTCAAGGAGACCTCCAATTAGAAAACCCATCCCTAAGGGTGACCACTTACTAGGGCGCAATGTCAAGAACCAAGGTGAAATATGGAAAAGAGCATAATTTCCAAGAATACGTTCTATAATCAAAAGAAGCTCTAAATGCAACATACTCAAATGCATAAAATATTAAACTTACACTTACCATAATACCTGACTTGTACGTCATGGAGAAAGATCCATCATCTTCCGGAAGAAAGTTGATATGGTTGATGCCATCGTCATGAATCCAGTACGTGTGGTGGTGAAACAGGTCTTTGTCTCTGCATGTGGATGTTGTCAGTCATCTGTCTCTCAGTACTCCATGTCTGCAACTTGAGGGCCTTAGGACATCATCTCCTTAGTTATCCTTAGAAATTGGGGATAACAGGAAAAAAGTAACCAAGTGGATAGAATAAATTCCGAAGGTTACAAGTGTCGAGTTGAAGGGATGAAATATATATTGTTGTCCTTAGTGTAATTCGGGGAGGTCACTCATTCGAAAACCCTCCAGACATAATTTCCTTTGTGAAGAAATATGTATTTTGATGTAAATTATTGTCATTTTTCTTAATGTTGTGCTTGGGAAAATATTAGTATGATTGAAGGAGCGGGTTTTCATGCCCATAGTTTGTCTAATAAGTGGGTTGTCAAACCTGTGAGAAATCTCTCCAGGTGAGATATTGGATGGGAATTGTTCCCTGTTGCATTGGGTAGTAGTTGCAGTGCTCTCAGACATTTAGATCCAGCCTGTTGTTGAAGCCCTGGAAGGGAAGTTGGGTAGCCAAAGGAATGTTGAGAAGAGAAGGGGCACCCTTCCTGAGGTGGGATATGCATGTGGGGGATGTGGGGCTATAGAATAGTTGCAACAGTCGACACCTTGGACTAAGAAATTCCACTGTTTGTTATACCATAGAGTAGCACTAGGAATCCTTTAGCCTTGGTGGAGTTTGATCCCTAATTCAGGGGTGACCTATTGCTGAAAGATTAAGAGAAACAACGTCTATGGCTGGGAGGAATGTCTAAGTCACGCGTTCAGTTGGTGTCTTTTCATAAAAGATAAGTGTACTTATGTTCTTGTTTGTTTACTGCGTTCTTATTCATTTGTATATGTTATGATCTATTATTTACATAATTTTGCATATGAATATTGATTTTTATTCTATGAATGCTGTCGATTATGTAAGTGTGATGTGAGTATTTAGCATAGTATACGCATATGCTGAATATGCTAGTTGATAAGCAAATTTTGTTAAGATAGAATTGGTAAATGGTCAAGAGATTCCTAAGGGAGGCTAGAGGTACCATGCACACAAAAAGTGGACTATGTGCACACATGAATGGTTTTGTTGTGTGCGTTGGAATGTAGTCTGTGCAGTCAAGAAAGAAAGACCTACAAGCATAATCATAACAATTATGTATGTTGTCGTATTGATATGATCAGTATGGTTATGTGCGTAGTAGTGTTCACATGTTTAGAGTGGTCTTACGTTCTGTAATTATAGTGTTTTCAACGTGCTTGAGCGCATAGTTTTATTTCAGGTTATTTCTGCTATTATAATCTATATAATTAGGAGTGACTATGGTGTGATGAGAAACCAATTTGGGTTGTGTGCATTTCCTCGAGTGACACACACAATTTAATGTTAATTGCACATTAAATTTTTTGATGTATTGTTTCTCAGTAGTAAGCTGGGTAACATTACATTATAGTATCAAAGATGAAACTACACACATAAATGTAATGAGATTTCAAATCCTTTCTTCTATTCCTGGTTGTTAATTGTGTTTGTGTTCACAGTGTGGAATGAACCAGAGGATGCACAGTTTCTGGGTCTAAGAGGTAAGTCGTGTTTGGCCACTAGGTATCATAACTTTTGTTACATGACGAACAAGAGAAGAAATATAGACACCAACGCTGAGTTCTTTCTGTACAATGAAAGGATTAGGAGGTGTATCTAGAATACAACATGAATTTCACCACATCTTGTAGAGGCGTACACAATGATTGCATGATTCTGGGAAGACTGTCATCACATATACCTATAAGAAAAGAAATACCTGAGAGAGGAATGGGTCTAGACAAAGTACAAAATCACAGAGGAAGACATCCAACTGATTATGCATGATTGGAACCTAGATTGAAAGGTTCCTGCGAACGAAATAAAGATGCAACACCCTTACAATGAAGAAGAAGACCAAGGAAATGGTCAAGGAAATGGACAAGGTGATGTTACATGGGATGTTACAGGGGATGTACAGAGGAAAGTATAAAAAACAAGGTAAAATAGGAAATAAAAGGGTAATGGGACAACGACATATGCACGAAAGAAGATGAAAGCCCATAAAGAACCATCTATCTACACTTTGATGAATGATGATGTCGATAGGATCGACTACCAAGTGAGGGGTGTCATAGAATAGGTAGCTCAACAAACATTGCATAAACATGAAGAACTACACCAGAAGGTGAAATAATAGTTAACGACATTGCAACAACTCTGGGAGGCAGTAAGGAGAGAACCAAGGTGAAGACCCAGTGAAGGATCAACAACAAGCGTGAATGGGGAATAAGGGGCCACCACTTCTTTATTTTCAGAGATAGTAGTAGCACACATATTTTTGAATATCTAACCAGATGCAGTTGAGTTCCCCATGCCGTAGATGCAGAAGAAGACACAAGTACTAAGTCACCTGTACTTAGTCGTTTCACATATGCCCATAGGAGCACTACAAGGCTTACAGATAGGTACTGCATATGAAATATAGTTCCATGCAGAGTCAACATCAAATGAATTGGCTAAGGTAATGGTCGATAAGGAAGAAATACAAAAGGATTATACAATAGTTTTGCATGATAAGGATGAGGAAAAGAGAAAAGCAGAGAGGATATTGAAGGAGAAAGCCAAGGCTAAGAAACAGGAAGAGAGGATACAACAGGTTGTCCACAAACTATATAAGGATATTCCAGAGGTGTCGATGGTGGTAGAAGCCACACTGGAGGAACAAGTATCCAAAATCAGTGAAGTCATTCAAGGCTTCCACACTATAATCAAAGATTTTTAATTGCACAGTACACTAGGGACATCACCTGAGCAGAAGGAACAAAGAGAAAGAACCATAAGGTCAGTGGTAAGAATTAAGAGTCTAGATGAGGAGTGCACAAAGTTATGTGAAGAAAGCATGCAACTTTGGACAAAGTTGATGGAGGATACAAAGATGAAGGTTTTTGAGGAAAGATTAAGGAATGCTAGGAGAAGGTGCAAAAGGCCATGGGGAATATAAGCATGCTGGAATTATCTGAGCACATAATGGCCATCCTAGCGAACAAGAAGTCACACAATGAGACAAAACAACTAAGGGAAGAGCAGAAGACTCTCGCAAAGTAATTGGTACCCCTGGAATATGAAGCACTCAAGGTCATATTAGCATTGGCAGGTGAACAAGGCACGATGAAGAAAGAAGCACAAGACAACGAGGAGAAGATCATGACACTGAATACACTGGTAGTAGAGGATATTTTGGAGAAAGAAGTCGAGGTAAATAAGGAAGCCACTAAAACACGATAAAACATCCAAAAGTTCATGGAGGCATGGAAGGGCATGTTGCAATAGGATTAAGTGGCTAGGGACAAGCCACAAGTGAGTGTTGGGGGCCTATTGGACATGCATTTTGAATAACTAAGTTTTGAAGAGCGTGCACAAAAAAAAAAAAAGGTGTAGTTTGCGAAGTCAAAATATAATTAAGACCATGAAAAAGCATTAAAAGCAACATGCAAGCACAAAGGAAGGAAAAACAACATGCTGGCAAAAACAAGGAAAAGCATCATGCTGGAGAAAAAGAAGGAAAAACAACATTTTGGTGAAAAAGAAGGAAAACAGCTAGGACATATTAGGGTTTTGGGATAAACTATTAGGGTTATAAGCCCTAAATCTATGTATAAACATGTAATGGGTTGGGAAGAATCGGTTGTTGAGAGTAAGAGATTAGGTTGCGTAGGAGTGAGAATCCTTGCTAGAGGTTTTGGAGAGGTTTTGTAGAGAGAGAGAGAAGCTTGCATAAGAATAGTGCACAAGCCTAAGGTGATTACTGCATGAATATTAATATAGAAGCCATCCGTTGTGGACGTATCCGAATGATTGGGTGAACCATGTTAAAATATTGTGTCTGAATGTGTTGTGTTGAAGTGATTTCTCATGGATGTTATCTTTATGAATGATTAATATATATATATATATATATATATGATTACTATATGATTGATGCACAATAATAATTAATGATATAGTGGGTTACTTATGTTTCAATCTATGTTATAAGGGTTTTTCACAATAGAGTCTGTTAACTAATCAAAGGATATGAATAAAGATATTGTGCACAAGGTGGATAAGTAGTAATGATTATGATAATAGCCTCACATCGCCTCCTCCCTACAAAAACTTGGTTCCTACAGCCCTAGTAGATGCCTCGGGTGAGACTTCACTTGCATGCAAGTGATGCCGAAAAGGCCCATATCTAAAGGGTTTTGTTGGTTGAATAAACTGAACCTAGGGTCTTATAACTGCGTGCCAACAAACCACATGAAAAATGGAAATTGAGGAAAGTATGGGCCAAAAGATGCCACCTTTTTAATATCTCAATAGAAAAAAATCATTAATGGGGGATACATGTTTGGCATATAACAGTTCTTTATATAAATATAACTTGTCATTTAATGTTATTTTAAGTTGTTTTTTTTTTCTTTAATAAATTTATTTTATGTTATTAAATTAGTGTAGCTTGAATGATGCTACTTTATGGCTTGTTAAATAAATAAAATATTGTGTTGTGAGTGGCTAAACCCTCTCATAGTTGGATTTGCTTGTGGGGAGAGAGATACGATTAGGTCTTCCTGAATGGCTTACACATCACCAGATCTTACGTCATAGCGATATTTGTTCCCCAGACCAACACTCATTGTATACTGTGTAATGAGTGTGTTTCCATAATTATTCATGACACCTTTGCTTTTTTCGCTGCAAGTGATGCTAATGATGCCTACCATACCAAAAATTTATTCAATCTTCTTCTTAGCCTTTGGGTAGCACAATAAATATCACGGTTAGTTGAGGATATATTTATATGGATTACAATTGCATGAAGAAGCAAAACACTTCGTCATATATTTATATGGGTTACAATTGCATGATGAAGGAACACACTTAGTCATATTTATATCCATGTAGCTCCAACTCTTCTCATTCCATAGTTTATGGAAGTAGCTAATGTTTTGAATACCTACACAATTTTATCAAATCCTCAGATTGTTCAACGAGGCAAGGACTATCTGCTTTGCAACTATTTCCCTTGTTAAATTTACATAAGCATTGATGGATAAAAAATAAATGGTTGAAGTCTTTGTTTCATTCAATTGCATTTTCACAATGCCTATAAAATAAAAAAATATACGTCACTTCTGCATTGAGGTATACACTAAATTATTATAAATGAAGTATCTATTAAAAGAATGAACAAATCCATTCCTTATAACTATAAAAGGTACAAATCAAGGCCAAATATTACATTGATGGAAGATAATATATTAATCAAAGCATTTAAAATGAGCATAAACTTTAAACAAATGTTACTAACAATTGATTAGTATAGATGTTGATTTTAAAATTTAGTTCAATATTAATCTCAAAAACTGATTTTTTTACCTCAACTCCTATAGATCTACATCAATTTAAATTATTTCCCTATCTCACTATGCAATTGCATCTACAAATTAATATCAAAGATCATATCAAGAAGATAGAAAGAGATTCTTTCCTCATAGATCTCCCCCGACCAATTTGACTTCCTAGAAGGGCACAAATCCATTAGGCAATGAGGATTTCCCAGGAAGGTCTCCACTAGATAAAAACTAAGAATTTAATAGAGATAACAGTAAGACTAGACTCCTCCAAAGATTTCGACAAAGTGAATGGAATCTTCTTAAGGATAATCCTCATCCATCTAGGATTCATTCATCCATTTGTTGTTTGGGTCATGACTTGCATCAATTTGATCTCCTTTGTTGTTCTTATCAATGATGCAACCTCCCCTTTCTTCAAACCCGAAAGAGGAATCAAACAAGGGTGTTCATTATCTCCACTCCTCTTTCTTCTGGTATTAGAAGGGCCCAATAGATCCCTCAAGGCACATTCGTCATCATAAAATAAAATTGAATTTTGCTTATGTCCAATTGCATATGCAGCCTCTTCAAAAAGACAAAAATGATTAAAGTAGTATTTTAACCATTCATATGGTAAACTGTGAAAGATCATTATTATACAAAATATGAGATAAAACACTGAAAAAACTAAAGTTTACTTTAGTGGATCATGATTATATTTTGTAGTGTGTCCATTATGTATTAATGAAATAATCCAAATTCCTTGATCTAGCCAAACCCTGACTTTTGAGATCATGTCTACAACACTATTCATGTCCCTATAAATATGGGCCAGAGTTGTACATGATAAGGATGAAAGCAGATTAAGAACTTCATCGTACAAGGGGAAATTTTTTTGTGCACCCATTTGATAATCTAATCAAGGTGGAAATTAGTGGTCACTCACCTCTTCCATGGACTCAACATGTTTCTCCATATTAAATGATGTTTTTTGTCCATTTAGGGCCCTAAGACGACCTTGGCCTTCCCAATCCTGCCAAATCTTGTTCTTCTTAGTTGGATCTTTCCAATGAGCCATTGTGTGCCCCAAATGGAGATCGTATGAAAAAATTTCACCCTCCAGAAGTTGACATATCAACTAGCCACCTCAGGGCCCTCAATCCTTTTAGGGCTTTATTTCCTAGAGTTAGGGTTTTGGACCTTTATAGTTTCTTCTTCTTAGGGTTTATTACTTTATGTCAAAAGGCCATTTCGGCCTCTTGTAATGAATTCTTGCAAATGAATGTAATTGACACCTATCTCGTCAAAGATAAGCTACCACCATTCTAGATAGTTTATATTTCTTTTCATTTTATAGTATTTTCATATTTCATTCATTAATAGAATTTGGGTTTCATTGTATTACTACTCTCTCTATGATATTTCTCTATGTGTGTTTCCATTCATATTCATGCCTTTGATTTCATTCTCTATACAATCCATATTAGTGGTATCAGTATTCAAAACAATTTTCTCTTTGTTTCTTCTTAGTGCATGTCCTCGATGAGGTTAGGGTATAGAAAGTTGAGTTTAATATAATTTCACAATAACAAGGAAAATTCAAAGAACAATTCTAAACTTTCCCTAAAATATTCTACGTTATTATTTCTATAGCTACTACATAGTTACAAGAGATCTTACCCAGTTATCAAGGTTGATTGGAGATGATCCTCGTCGCTTTTCTTCACTTCAATTTTCCTTACTCCCATTTCCTATCACAAACCTCCACACCTTCCTCAAGACTAATTGGAAGAAATGAAATGAATACAAAATAACTACTCTAACTAAATTAATGAGGAAAATTAGTTCATTGACTAAATACTGAATTCAACATAAACAACTTTGCATTTAGGGGAGGGAAAAAAAGAGATATTCATTTTATTATTTAAAATAGAAAAAAAAATCTTGTACTTTATTCTACTGCCAACACTATTTGTATTTTCCTTTTGTATTCCTCCAATCATGGGCCACTAAGGACTAAAACACCTCTAGCATTCTTATCCTCGTGAATAAGAGGAAGATCAAAGGATTTTAGGCCACACTGATGTGAATGAGAAACAAGCTTAAGGAAATAAGGGTTTCTTAGGAAATGCAATTCATAAATACTTGAGAATAATGGCTTGGTTTCTAGGGGCTAGATGATTCCTCTAGCATAATAATAGTGTTTGTACCTTCCTTCCTCCCTTAGGTATCTTTTTATAACATTTCAAGATGATCGAGACCATTTTTCAACAGCTTTTTATGGAGTTATTGAGTTAGTTTTATTGTAAATCCCACTCATAAGCACATCATTTTTACATTTTTTTAATATTTTTTGGCACATTAATCTACACTTGGGATTTCCCTGAAGGAAAGGAATGAGTAAGCGCACCTCTATTTATCAATATTAATGAGTGAATTGTCTAAAAGGTAAGTTTGCAAAGTTTTGGGAGAGCCTATCCAACAAAAAAGGGTATATGAAGGGGTAAAGGCCAATCACACGCATCTCAACTAGTGAGTTGGTAAAAGATGTTGTAATAGAAGGTGAGTAAGAAAAGGTGGATTTTCATCCTCACAGTCGTCATCTGAAGAAGAAACCAAAATGGGATTACTAATCAAAAAGTTAGGTAGAGAAGATGACACAGACGTCAAAGATGGAAAAAATGCCAAATTAGGCTCACATGCTGAGAGATTTTTCATCAAATATAACATCCCTCCTAATAATAATTTCATTGGGATGAGGTTGAAGAAGTAAATAACCTTTGACATCTTGAGAATATAAAAAAAAAAAATCACTTTTCACTTTTAGGCTGCAATGCTTTCATTTTCTCATCAAGAATGCGAGCCCATGCTTCAATACCAAACACATGGAAGTGGCTTAGATATGGATTAATTTTACTCCATGATTCTTCTAGTGCTATATTTTTTTAAGATCTTTGTGGGAGTGTGATTTAATGGCTTCCACCCAATAATGAAGACTCAATCACTTATATTGAATCACACAATTTGCCACTTCCTTTAATGTGTGATTTCTTCTCTCAACAACACCATTTTGATATGGTGTATATGGAAAAGTACGTTGAATTTGAATTCCTCATGAATTGCAATAAGTTGTGAATTTTTTGTTCACAAATTAACCTCTATTGTTTGTCCTTAACCTTTGTAACTGATGTCCAAATGTTTTTCTACAAGGGCCTTGTAGTCCAAAAACATGTCAAAAAATTCACTCTTAAGTTTTAAGAAATGAAACTAATTTCATATGGAGAAGTAATCAGTGAAATTTAAGAAACACTTACACCCAAAGAAAGAAAGAGAATAAAAAAAACCACAAAAATCACTATGGACAAGCTACAAGGAGGTCAAGACATACCAAGAGGCATGCTTATCAAAATTGTCCCGATGATGTTTGTTGCCAACACAACCAACACAAACACCATCTCCCCATGAGTGACAATTTATATTACCAAGTTGTGCATGCCAAAGTTTGGTCAATTCATCCCTATGAGAAATAAAAACTGATGGAAAAGATGATCACCCAAAGTTTTTAAATTTGTACAACCTAGTAATATCATCGACAATTTCAATTCTTAGAACATATTTAGGATTCTTTAAATCCTTGATTATAGCTTGGAAAAGTGAAAAATATATTGTTTTACCTTCACTTTAATGAGCACTCTGATATATTGATAGAAGGTTGCAGGAGAGTCTTGGAACACACAATACAACATTAAAATGACCATTATCTAATTGAATTATTTAAAAACCTACAACAGTAAGAGATCTATCATCACCAACAAATATGTTTTTGGTTGTACAATCATTAAAATAATGAAAAATCGCTTTATCCTGATCCACATGATAAGATACTCTAGAATCAATAAGTCACTCATTAGAAGAAGTAGAAGATGTTGCATTGAAGAAAAACCTAGTACAAGAAAGTGCATGTCCATGAGAAAAAGAGTTGGAATAAGAACAATCAAGATTGATGTTGTGCTCCTTCATTGCTAATTGTAAGGCCCCCATCCTTTTATAACATTTAAACTCTATATGACCATCTCACCCACAAAAAGTTTAATGTATGTCAATCTTCTTATTTTTTTTATTTTGTTTATTTGTCACCATTGGGACTAGAAGTTGGATGAGAGGGTTTGAGACTCTTGTTTTTCCTATTGTCGCGAGGATGTTTCTTTTTTGGATGCTTGGATTTATCTTTTTTTTGGACCACTAAGGATTTGTTAAATGTACCTACAGTGATGCTCACTCCAATATGCAAGAGTTTATATTGCTTTTTAATTAGAGAATAACAAAAAGACTCAAGATAGGGTGTTGTGTAATAATCCATAGATATTCTCTAGTGTAATGAAAAGTAGATAGAAAAATAGAATATGCATTACCAAGTTTAGCAAGAATAACATATATACATCAATTATCCTTCATTTTTATTTTGTAGTCTTTAAGTAAAAGTATAAGTGCTTTTAAATTAGATAAATGCAGGAGAAACAATTGGCACTTAAAGAAATTAATCTATTTTCAAGTTAATGGGATTGGATATCATTTTGTTTACCAAATACAAATTCCATCTTATCCCAAGGTTCATTTGGGTCATCAATTCCTTGAATATGAAACTACAAATCACTAGATGTGGAAATTCTAATTAATCAATGTGCTTCATCATTTTTATTTTCCCATTTAGCTTTCTTTGTGGTATCGATGGGGGATTTTTATTTTCCTAAGGGAATCCGATACAATCCTTTACTTTGTAGTACATATTCCATTTTTTATTTACATAAGAAGTAGTTGATATTGGTAAGAAAAAAAAATTGGACTAACCATATTAAATATGTAGGTAATATGGATCCAAAATCTAAACCTAACTATCTGGATGGAAAGTTCTAAAAAAAACAAGTAGTTTAAAAAAACCAACAATGAAAATAGACTCCAAATCTCAAAGTTATTCCCTTCTTAAAAAGGCATAAAATGGATTGTTCCAAGACTTAGAGAGGTTGATACGAGACTACTAGGGTTTGGAGCAACTGCAAGCTAGGGTTTGGCAGTCACAGCCATAGTAGAGGACAACATGAGCACCAAAGGGGGGGGGGGGGGAAGGGTACCCCCTCATACAAACAGGTAGTGGTGGACAAAGGGAAAGGGATAAGAGGTGTAGTTTTGAAGGAACCAATGATAGGCACCTTGGGATCAGACCCATAAAAAGGTTAGGAAAGGAACCAGGGAAAAAGAACATGCATGGGAGAAGATGCCAGAGAAACTTAGAGTGAGGTGCAAGATATAGCGAATCCCAACGGGACAGAAGGGTGCAATCCATGCAAACCCAAAACAATAATGATACCCAAGGTGATATTGGAGGATCCACAAATGCAAATCTATAGGGACCAGATGAAGATGCATGCGCTAATCTGTAAGTCCATGGGTTTGTGGTCCACAGAAAGAACGTTGCGCAACTAGATTAAATATCACTAGAAGCCAAACGAAGAAGTGGAGATCCACCTGGGCTTGAAAGGCTTCTTCACAATAGTATTCATGAACATGGAGGACATGGATAGAGTCTTTGAGGGAGGTCCATACTTCCACGCCTCAGCAGGACTGTATATGCAGCCATGGAAGGAAAAATTCTCTTCAGAAAAAGAGACTTTCAAAAAGGTGCCGGTCTAGTTGAGATTTTATTCCTTCCCCTTAGACTACTAGTTTCCATCTACTTTTGAAGCAATAGGAAACAAACTGGGGAAATATGTGAAGACCTCAGAAGCCACCCTAAAAGGGAGATATACATCTTATGCAAGAATCTGCATAGAGATGGATGTGTCTAGAGCACTCCTAGAAGCCATAATTGTGGAATTCAGGGATGAGGAATGGATCCAAAACATAGATTACGAACAGATCCCCTTCAAATGTAGAATATGCCATGAACATGGCCACCTGATCAGAGAATTCCCTCTTAATAAAAAACAGGAAGCAGAAAACCCCAAACCACAACAGGATGATGATGGGTTTATAAAACCGAACCCCAAAAGTAGATCAAACAAAAAGCAGAGTAAAACCCCAGCAGGAAATAACCCGGAGACTCAGAATAAAACAGAAGGAAGGGACAAAACCAATAAATGGGAAAAAGACGAAAATGATTCAACAAAAGCTCAAGAAGTCAGAGAACAAGCAACAAACGAGGCCACTGATCGGACAAGTAACAAGAAGTAATAGGGGAGTTGCGCAACCCCGATGGATGGAGAAACCAGAGATGATGACACCCCCATGCAAGAAGTAGAGGAAGATGCGGAAATGATCCCTAGCGAAGTAGCCACAAAAGATCATGATCTCAGAGACCTTGTGGAAAATGAAGGGATAGATCTCCTGAACATACTGGAACAATGGAAAAGACAGGGAGTAAACAATGTACCAACAGAGAAACTTGAATGCATTCAGTACCCGTTTCTCCTAAGGGAGGAAGCCAAAGCTAGAGGACTAAAGTGCACACACAGGGAGATAGAACACCTAGGAGTTAAAGCCGGCGAGGGACAACCAAAACTCTTACCCAAGAAGACGAGGAGGAAAAAAGACAGGAAATCAAATAGCGTATCCCTACAGGAGCTTGGAGTGCTACTGATAAACTCGGGTAAGATCAAGAATCTCTTCCCCAAATCCCCCCCACATGTTTAAATGAAGGTTATAACTTGGAATATAAGAGGCCTAAAAATATCGAGAAAGCAAAGAATCCTTAGGAATAGACTAAAGCAGGAACAACCAGATCTCTATTTCATTCAAGAGACAAAATGCACTACAGAAAGAATGGAGGAAATCAATAAACAACAATGGCGCAAGTACAAGATGGTGGCTATCGGAGGCCACCAAATGGCAGGAGGTATTATCACCTTGTGGAACCCACAAGTACTGAGCCTAATAGTAGCCAAAGTGACTAAGCACACCCTTATGGTTCACATGCAAATCATTGGAAACATAGAGGTGATTCTACGCACTAATTTGTATGGGCACCAGGTGTCAGAGGAAAAGAGAGGAATGATACAAGACCTAGAAGACCTTAAAACCTGATCCAACAACCTCCAATGGATCCTGGTAGGGGACTTCAAAATCATCATGTCACTTGTGGAGAAAAATGGAGGTACAAGAAGATTGGATAGGGATGCGGAAGAATTCTCAAAGTTCATAGACAGAATGGAGATGGTAGACCTCAAAACTAATAATGGCTAGTTCACCTGGAACAACAAACGGATGACCTAGTATCAGGTAGCAACAAGACTCGACATATTCTTAGTATCGGATTCAATCATTATGCAGGGGATAACCTTAGATTGCAACATACTTCCTTGGGGGGGATCTGATCACTATTCAGTGAAACTAGAAGCAGGATTCCAAACCACACCAAAGAAGAAACCTTTTAGATTTGAGAAATTATGGATTGAACACCCGACTTTCAAAGAAAGAATCAAACAGTGGTGGCGGGAGGAGAAACCAATGAAGGGACAAGGATGTTCAAACTCCATAAGAAACTAAAGTACAACAAATATAATCTCAAGGAGTGGAACAAGGACACTTTTGGGAATATAAACCAAGAGAAAAACAACATAGAAGAAAAAATAAAAAAACTCCAGGAAACCTGCATTTCAGAGGGGTACACGAAGGATCGAAAAAGGAAGAGATCCAGATGACCCAGGAATGGGAAGCTCGATGCCAGCAGGAAGAAACACTTTAGTGACATAAGTCTCGTATTAGATAGCTAAGGGAAGGAGAGCGGAACACCAAGTTTTTTCATAGAACAACCATGGCCAGAAGAGCCCATAAAAAAATCCTGAAGATTAAGGACTAGGATGGAATAGAGAGAGAGTCACATAAGGAGATCGAAACTACTATGGTAAAACACTTCCACGAGATAGCCCAAGAACCCAACCAAGACAGAACGAAGGACATACAAAGGATAATCCAACATATCCCCCGCCCTGTAATCGAGGAACAAAATATCAACCTAAACAAATCCATTGCTGAGGAGGAAATTGACCAAGTACTCCAGGAAATGCCCAATGGGAAAGCCCTAGGTCTAGATGGCTTCATAGTGGAGTTCTTCAAAGCCTGCTGGGAAATTGTCAAACACAACGTTTATAGGGTAGTGGAAGACTCTAGAAGGTCAACCTCCATTCTAAAAGTGCTAAATGCTACAATGATTACACTAATCCCCAAAGAAAATGAAGCCAAAACCCCTGATTGTTATAGACCTATAACGCTGTGCAATGTGGTTTATAAGATAATCTCCAAAGTTATAGAAAATAGATTGAAACCCCTCCTACCCACATTGGTCTCACAAGAACATGCAAGCTTCATGGAAGGAAGACAAATAATGGACAATATAATCCATTTCCACGAGCTTATCCACACCCTGAAGCTTCAGAAGAAAGGTGGAATGATAATACAACTAGGCCTAGAAAAATCTTATGAAAAAATTAGCTGGCACTATATGTTCAAGACTTTGGAAGCCTTTGGTTTCACCCATCACTGGATCAGCTGGATAGTCAACCTAGTATCCACAACAAGCTACTCACTACTAATAAATGGAGCCCTTGCCAAAACTTTTTGGCCCACGAGAGGCATCAGACAAGGAGACCCACTGTCCCCCTTCCTGTTCATTCTGATGATGGAAGGTCTCAATTGAAGCATAAAAAGCATAACTGCAATAGGTGAAATAACATGTATCAAACCTTTTGAAAATTTCCCTACTTCCACACACCAACAGTTTGTGGATGACACCTTACTTCATGGCATACTCACAGTCAAGGAAGAAAAATCCTACAAATGAATCCTATAAGAGTTTGGGGAAGCCTCGGGTGTAGAGATCAACCATTCCAAATATATGATCTTCTTCTTCAATAACAACCCCGCAATCCAAAGAAATTTGGCCAACATTTTGGCTTTGAACACAAATCACTTCCAACTAAGTATTTGGGAATTCCCCTGATAGACAAAGATTACAAAATGTCAACCTGGGAAGGAATAATCAACAAGTTACAGAAGCGGGTGAAAAAATGGACGTACAGATCCCTCAACCTAGCCGGAAAACTTATTTTAACCAAGTCTGTTTTGCAAGCAATTTCAACCTTTATGATGTCCGTTTTCCCAACCCCCCAGGGGATACTACAAAAAATAAGAACCATCCAAAGGGAATTCCTGTGGAGAGGAGAGGAAACAAAGAAAAAATGGGCCCTGGTGGCTTGGTAAAAGGTCTGTAAACCAAAAAGCAAAGGAGGCCAGGGGCTACAAGACCCGTAAGTGACCAATGATGCCTACGGGGAGAAACTCTGGTGGCGCTGGGTCAAAGAAACTACTACACCATGGGAAAACCTATAGAAGGCAAAGTATGCCCCAGACATATGCGACCGAGACAAAATTCGATTCAGGGGCACCAGGGAAGTTTCAAACATCTGGAACCTAGCCTGGCGCAACAAAGCCTGGATTCAGACACATAGCTTTTGGGAAGTAAGGAATGGTAGAACAACTAGATTCTGGGAGGACGCCTGACAACATGAACCTAGAATGGAGAACCCAAACATGGAGGAACTCCAACAGGAGTTGATTGTGCAAGGTAAAACTAGAGTCTACCATTACTGGAAACAAGAAACAGATCACAACAAATGGAGAATCTGGGACACTCTCACTCCACAAAATAGAGACCAAACCACAACAACAGTAAAAGAAGTGGAGGAGGAATTAGGGAGACAAAAAATAACATTCACAGAAGGAAATGACCAACTGAGATGGGGACAAAAAGACGACAGGGAATTCAATCTAAATAAAGTCTGACACTATATCGCCGACCAGGATCAAGAAGAACCGACACAACAATGGGATAAGCTTTGGAACAACCCCCATTGGCCAAAAATAAAAATTTTCCAATGGTTAATACTCCACAAACAAATTCTAACTTGGGAAAACCTAAGGAAAAGGATATTCATAGGTCCTTCTAGATGTCACCTATGTCAAGCCAAGGAAGAAACAATGAACCATATTCTTGATGAATGCACCTACACAACATAAATCTGGGACTGGGTGGCAGGTATCTTTCGACAGTCCAATAGGATCTGAGGTAACATCTCTGCAACTATCAACATCTGGAAAGAGAACTACAGTGAAAATGAAGAGGTGAATCTCTGTTGGACCCTCATCCCAGAAATGATCATATGGACAATATGGAAGGAAAGGAACCGACGCATCTTCAGGAACCAAAGCTAGTTGAAAAGGAAGATCAAGGAAACAATAATATCCATGACAAGAGAAATGGTATAGAGCCTCAACTGGTAGACAGGAAGAGCACAACTCACAGATCAGGACTCCCGAATCCTAGAATCCTTCCACCTGAAAGATGGACGCAACCCCAATCAGGTAAGATGGCCACCGCAACTCCAACTAGGTGAGCACAACTAGAAACCACCACCAGTAGGCTCCCTCAAGATAAATTTTGACGAGGCGTCGAAAGGTAACCCATGAAAAACAAGAATGGGAGGAGTAATCAGGGACAGTAAAGGAAATATCATTCGGTTGTATGCTGGGATTCTGGGAAACTCAACCAACAACATCGCGGAATTCGGAGCCTTGGAGACTGGCTTTGAGATTCTAAGCCGGGAAGGGATGACAAACACCATAGTGGAAGGAGATTCTATGCTAGTTATCAACACAGTAAGGAGACTCCAAAATGGTACCATAGTGGGAAAAATTCAGAGGCATTGGTGCTTGGCACATTCCCTGCAAAACATTCAAGATCACTTGAAGACGGGGATCATAGTGGATTTGTGCTGGGTATGGAGGTCAACAAATGGATTTGTGGACATAATTTCTAATGAGGGGATCGACAAAGAAGGACTAGAACTGGACACTATTTGGATTAACATCCTGAATGGTTAGTTTCGGACAGACTGCATCCAACTAGCGACAAAAGACTGTGACGAAAGCTGAAGTACGGAAAACCACATTGAGGATGGAGGCACATGAATAACTGAAGGGCACGTAGGGTCCTGGAAGAATCCAATAGCCCACCACTCAAACATGAGTTACAATGCAAATCTAGGTCACACAACAAGAGGAGGTACGAAACCACATTCCTGTCAATAGGAAGAAGTACAGGGGTTGTCCGTGGGAAAACAGAAAAGATAATCAACAGGCGGCAAAGGATGAAGAACAAAAGGGTTTTCCCTGGTCAAGTATGGGTACACCTCACCCAAGTATAGACATGGGGAGTGGTAATGATTTTTGTACAACATGCAGGGCAAAGGATTGGCGCAAGGATTACGACAGAGCTACCAAGAGCACACACTCCGAAACAGTGAAAAAGGACGAGAAGGTACACCTTTATTGGCGACCCATGATTACCAGGACGAGCCCGCAGCCGGGGAGATACCATAAAAGAATCAATTACATAGGCCATGAATAGCTAGGAATAGCCACAACTCAGAGAGATGCAATTACATAGGCCATGTTACATACAAGGAAGGGGAAAATAGGAATAGGAGAAGAACCCAAAGAAAAAACCACCACAAACAAGACGAGATGGTACAAATGAAGAAAACCCATAGTAAGAGAGGCCCGCATGGGAAAGAACCTCCGCCAAGCACCTGAAGGATTACAAGGATGGAGTAAACAACCATAGAAGCCAAGGGTACCTTTCTCACGTAGGTCGATCCAAAGGGAAAAGTGATCATCAACAGGTGGGAGAGAGAAATCAACACCACATGCAAGGGAAAATCCTGGATGAAACTCATTCAGGAAGCGGATGGGATAAGGGACCCAGGGGCCACACAACCCAGAACAACCCTCTACCACAAAACGATGGAGGAGGCCTGGCGAACAAAAATGTTAATAGGAAAGATGAGCATTGACCGGAAAGAGACCATCAAGGAGGCAATCAGGGACCACAGGAAGGTGCTCACAGAAATTCTGAGTCGCGTCAGCAACCTGGAGGCCAGTGCAAAAGGACTAGCTGAGGACCAAAGGAGCCAGAAGGGAAAAATGGAATGAATGGCAGGCCAATTCCACCTTT
This sequence comes from Picea engelmannii, assembly GCA_009831015.1. Classification (NCBI taxonomy): domain Eukaryota; kingdom Viridiplantae; phylum Streptophyta; class Pinopsida; order Pinales; family Pinaceae; genus Picea; species Picea engelmannii. The sequence goes on from ML794648.1 coordinate 59,205, forward strand.
ACCTATGCTATGTCCACCACATGAACATCACTCCAGCAGACCAGAGTGGAACACCAACTTGTATCAGAAAGATGCGCATGGTGGAGCAGAGAAAGGAGAACGAGGCTAGAAATGATGGAGACGAAAGACATCCCATCATCCTAGACTAGCACAGGATCAACCCCTGGTCAAGTTGTATTCAGTGTAAGAGCTACCCCTTTTTTATGGTTACTTATTTTTGTATATGTTATGGTTCAGTTTATCAAACTGGTCTTCGGAGGACTGGGTCGGTTTCCCATGGTGGTGGCCCAGCCCTCCCCTTGCTATCTTAGACAACGCAACTACGGGATCCCTGATCTGGTTTCCTTTTTGGCAGATCAAGGGACTCCCTTTTTATTTTTTGTATCATAACTTCTCTCAGTAATACAAGAATTCACACTCACTTACCAAAAAAAAAAAGGCATAAAAGGTAACCAAAGTACGACCTGGAAAATAGAGGTTCATTCACGTGGTAATGGATGCATAATGAAGTTGCTAAGTAAAACAAATTCCCTTTCTTCTCCAAATGTGTTTATAAGGAGTCAATTCTTTCTATCTCAACTGATTAAGGTGTGGGTTTCGTTTTCTAGGTGACCCGAGTTCAATACCCTTATGATGTATTTAGTCGGGAGGAGACACCTAAAAATCCAGCCATGTTAAGGGTTGGTGTGGCCCAGGACAGGTGTGATCCCTAGATGATTTTGACAGCTTAGATGCCCCTAGGTTGTGGTTTCTTATCCAACGGTTGGAATATTGGCCCCGCAAGTCATGACAACTTTTAACAAAAAAAATGTTTTTTTCTATAAGGTCACTTTCACAAATAAGTTACTTATGAAATGACCCACTTTTATAAAATAATTGAGAATCACTTTTACAATGAACTTACTTTGTTTACAAATTAAAGTTGCATTCAAAAAATAACTCAAAAAAGAGCAATAAAGTTATTTTATAGTGATTCACTTTTATAACTTAAGTGAAATACACTTTATAATGAAGTTATAAGATAACACAAATTTGCATGAACTTTTTTTTAAAAGTAACTTAAAAATAAATAAATAAAATGAACTCAAGATATCTTATTAAATAAAGTAACTTCCAACCAAGTGAGCTAAAATACAATATATATCAAATGTTATGAAGGAGGATAGTTTTTTGTGGGGGCAAGACTTGAAGTGGGTGCTTATCCTAAGGATCCTTATTTTTTCCTACACACAAACAAATGAAAATTTTGAAAAACAAAATTCAAAACTTTACAACAATGAGGTTATATCTTGGTTATCTTGCCTAGAAAATGCAAGTTTTTGTGTGTGTGTCTGATTTGTTGAGCTCCCATAAAGAGTAGATACAAGAGCACATGAATAAAATAAGACACTTTCTGCTATGTTTCTAATTTGAAAATATCATACATAACACATATAAAAGAACATACACAGACCACAAAGATTAGCAAAACAAAAATTTAAACATAAAACCTAGGTATCAACTTTGTAAAAAAAATTAAATGGGAATAATCAAATTTTATTCCTCCACATGTGATAAAAAACGTCGTATATTGGGCAAAATGGAAACTTTTTCAAGTAAAACAAAAAATGTTTCCAGCTGAAAAAAGTGCTCCAAATGCAACGGAATAGTCTTCTCAACTCATAAATGCACTGAAATTGCAGAGCCCATAAATATTTTGATGCATGTGGCAACATAGGTTAAGTATCTTAATAAAAAATGAGAGAGGGTATTCATACAAGATCTTAGTACCATGTTTTAAAAAACATGGTATTTCCACACAAGATGAACACGTTAAGAGAAATCCCACACAACCAAATCAAAGATTAGTACATTAGTGTATTACATGGTTAAAATTGTCAAATAGGGAAACTGTCCATGGCTCCAACCAATGCGGGCACTTTAGGAAATATATTAATGCAAAATAACAAAAATTGTACATAACATTTTCTCACAACCGATCTTCAAAAAATGACCCTTCATGTTCTTTAAATAGATATCATGGACCAATAGATTGTTAATCCATGAATAAATATAGGAGAATGAGTCATCAGATCACTTTATGTCTAGAACATATTCTAACCGTCAAATTACATAACTACAAATGCATGCTAAAGAAACAGACTTTAACCTAAAGACATGTTATACCAAATTGATCTTAACTAATTCTTAAGAGTCTGAATACACTAACACATGCATGTGCAAAGATCTGCTAATAAAATCATAGTTCTTCCCCTTTTTCTTGCTTGGAATAGATATATTTTAGGCCACCTTCACCATTATTATTGTTTGGACTAACCACAAGCCAAAACCATTTCCCTCAATTAGCATCTATGTTCTCTCCAACAATAAACCCAATTGTAATCTTCACTCATTGAGCTATACATGTTCATTCTTCTTGTAGTCAACTGCCATTTAAATTCTCTAGACACACATAATATTGGTGCCCTTCTGATCCACACTTGAAACGTGTTCAATTGATTTTTCCTACTCTTCCTCTAGGAATTCCTCGACCTTTAGGGGATTCATAATTTCCTTGAAAACCTTGGAGGACTCATGTTGGTTTCTTCTCCCTTTCTTCCACTTAGGTTATACTCTTCCAGATATCGTTCTTTCTCTACCACATTTTTATTTTCCTCATGAGTAATTTTTTTTTTGTTTTGTGGATAAATTATTTCCAATTTTTAAGGATATTTGGTATGCCTTTGCAACAAATCCAATTCTCACCATGCTAATCTCATATTGGATAACATAGTTGGGACCATCGATATACCTAAACGAACCTCTTCACCCTCATGGATTTTTTTGGATATTATGGATATCCTATAGAATTGTTCAATGTATTCCTTCACATTCATGTCCTTCTATCTTAGGTTTGAATATTCTTATACATATTTAGGGAGTAATCAATAAGTAGGAATATCCCCTTCATATTGTTTACACATCTTTCCTCAAGACCTAATATTTTGTTTTCCCTTTATCTTCCTATCTAATTGAATATTATCCTACCAAAAGGATTCACATTCCTTCAAATTGGTGCATGCAAGCTTCACTATCATGGGGTATTCAATTTTATTAAATTCAAAGAAGTTTTCCATTCCCCCAATTTATTTTATGAGTTATTAGGGATTGTTGTAACAACCCCTAATGCTACGACATCAATGCGACGTATGACAGGTGCAAGTTTTTTTTATTTTTTATTTTTTATTTTTTACATTAGGAAAGAAATGACGATATTAAGGTTATAACGTATTAACTTTATGACATCTTAAAGAAGGATGACACAAGTAACATATACATGAGAGCCTAGCATAAAAGCACACCAAGAAGCTCAAAGCAACTTACAACATTTACTCAGATAAGGAAGATAACAACTAAGCTAATTAACAACGTCAACAATCATCACAATGCAAAACATATAACAACCGACATATACATAAACCTTCATGGCGAGCTAGAGTTAATACATCAAATCATGTGTTACAAACAAATTTCATCACATCAATCTCAATAATCAACACCGTCATCCTCGTGAAGCACATGACCCAATGCCAGGTTATCATATGCGCTTAACGATCAATGCACAAAATGCCTCAACCATAAGGAATCATAACTTCTTGTTTTTGAAACTTCACTTAAATTAGGTACTATGAGCATAATAGATTGGAATATCGAATATATTTATAATTAAAAAATGAACATCATATATGCAAACACTTAAATTTTTAATCTAGCTGGTTATTTCAATTGCTCGAAACATCCACACAAATCCCATTTTTCACTAGAAGGATTTAGGTCATAGGTTATGTTGGCGTTCAGAAGTCACTCCTGGATTGCTAGCAGGAGCAGAGCCTGAAGCCCATCAGATTTAATGTCACGATTTGTTTTTAGGTTGATCAAATGGAGGGAAACTCGAAACAACACAATTTCAACTTAGAAACCGGACCAGGCATGCATGAACGAGTGAGGTCTTGATAAACTCCAAACAGTGAGTCTTAGTAAAAAGGGCGAGCAGATGGAAGACTTATGCAAGAAAGCGCAGTGGTCTACAATAAACATCAGGTTCATTACAGATTAGAGAAGAAGTGCGTTCAAACGCAAAATCCTTTTACATTCAAACACATATACCAGAGAATACGAAGATGCCACAACAAATCCTTTATCGCAACAAGATCGTTAAGTCCACGTGAATCCTTCACTGTGAACCCTCTAGCAAAGATGAAACAAATATGGAAAAGAAGGGAAACTGTTTGTTATCGACCAAGAAGTCTCAAACACAGAGGCATAACCAGGAAACCAGAATGTCGCTGAAATTACAGTCGAGGGCTCAGCTCTACCATCGATCGATACAAAAAATGGCAAAAATGCCTACATATACTCAAAAATACAACAGTGGCGGAACCAAGAAAATGCATTGAAGGCTTTGCGTCTGCATGGCTTATGACACTCTGCAGCCGCAATCTTTGAATAACCGTGCAACTTATGGCAGACGCGATCGATCTTCTGACAGTTACATCGGCGAATCGACGTGCTTTTAATTCATTGTAGGACGTCCCCATTATGGCGGAGACGATGTCTAACCACCCTCAACTGCCTCAATAACTGCTTCTTGGGATTGATAACGGCCCAACCAACTCAGCACTTCAGGATCCGGATGACTTCTCGCGCTGCCACCTGGAAAAACTGGATATCTTGAGAGACGGACATGAGGGCCAGCGCGGAGGACACGGTGCATGGTAGGCGTGATGGCATCGGGGAGCGCGTGGAAGGAGTGGCGAGGAGTGAGAGTGATGACAGAGAGGGGTGACAGAGGATGAACCATGGCGAAGGACACCCAGGTAGATGGGGAGAAGACGGGAGAATGAACTCGCCTTTGGGTGAGAAACGGATGTGGAAAGGGAGCGGGACACGCGGCGGGAAATGAGTGGATAGTGGGAGAAAGGAGAGCCACGAGGATGACCGAGGAGAGGTGAGTGGATGACACACGGTAGCAGGGGAAAGGCGGAAGGAAGAATGAAATGTCAGGAGGAGGGCCCACACTGGTTAAACCCAGGGCAGCTGAGAGGAACGAGACTACACGAGCGTCGTTGATCTGGGTGCTACGATCCTGGCCGTTGGGAAGATACTCATGGGATCTCAGACCCCCCCCTCTGCTTAAAGGTAGAAAGGCGGGGGGGGGGTCTGAAATTCTCTTCACCGCCGTTGATCCGAGCGCGCTAATCTGAACCGTCGGAGAGCTGCGCCCCCGATCTCGGACCCCCCCCCTTCGCTTAAAGATCGAAAGGCAAGGGGGGTCCGAAATTCGCTGTGCGCCGTCGATCTGGGCATGCAAATCTAGACCACCCGGTCTTGCTTGCTGCTTACCATGGGTGCATTATCGCCCGAAACTTTGGACAAGTGGGTTTTAACCCATTCTTCTGATATCTAAACCCCCTTAGCAAGAAATATCGCTAACATTTGGCTCCATGGGGGATAGAGTCGTCCCTGTGATGCTCTAAGAACTCTTTTGCAGACTTAGTGCCTTTGTTGTTGGGCTATGGAGTCATTTATTAGTCCAAAAA
>ML794648.1:74669-93383 GCA_009831015.1 Picea engelmannii
CTCTGTTTTCTCTAGCACCCACTAGAAGGAAGCACCAACTCCCTGGTTTCTCTAGCACCAACTAGAAGGAAGCACCAACTCCCTGAGTGTTTCCAGCACCAACTGGATGGAAGCACCAACCTCCAATCATACAAGCAACCAACCTGTATAACAGAGAACAATAGTTCTCCCTTGCACCACCCTGCCACCCTAGTTTCTCTGGCTGCAACCAGATGGAAGCTACAACTCCCTATGTTCAAGCACCCACTTGAACCTATGAGGACAACAGTCCTCCCTAGCACCTCCCTTCTACCCTGAAATATAAATCTTTGCTACTGAAACTTATTACAGTGATATAATTTTCAACAATGGCTTACCCGACTCATCACTGTTCTGCTGCATTTCGTTGCTCTGTCTGCCTCACTGCCTTCCTGCACACATGACTTGTGTTGTTTGTTCTTCTGCTTTTTATGCTCTGTGCGCCATGTCCATTCACTGCACAATTCCTCTTCTGTTCAATTCAACTGCTGCACTCTCCTCCTTCTTCACGCATGAATCACCTTTAATAACATCAACCACAGAAACTCCAATAGCAACAACAACCGCATCTCTTCTTTGTACTGTGTATTTATAGCTTTTGTGCACCTTGTGCATGCAATGCGTGCAATACCTCTACATACTCATACCACGCTAATATCCTCCACAACTCGAGTGCTCTGTCTGATCATCATCGTGACTCTTTAGCTTCTCTTGCCATTTTTCCACTCGTTCAACATCACTGTATGTTATGCTGATATTTATCAGCCTCTCTGGCAATTGAGACTCTTCGTCTTCTCTGTGATAGATGAGCTCACCTTCTCTGTTCCAATTACAGGCTACAATGCTCATCCAGTTGTCAATCGCCTCCACGAGCATCTTCATCCCTCTTGAAGATTCCTAGAGACTCTTCATCTCCTCTATCAATCACCCTGAAGTGTCTTCGAGTCCTCTGGCAGAAACCATTAGTAGTTTCTAGCAATTACATTGTGATGTGCAACAGTAGCCCTCCGATCTCCTTCAGTTTCATCTGCACCGTTGGATTAGCTCTGAAGGATATTGCTGTGATTTATGCATTTCGCACTTTCACAATTCGGAGATTTTGCGATGAGGCATATTGAATCTTCATGTTGAGAGCTCCGAAAAAGGAGCTTGGTTGCTCTAGCTCCCTCCTCTACGTGACCATAGGCAGTGACCACTGGTTACAGTGACATTTCACCTTTTCGGTATTTCGGCATACGTACCAGACATGATCCCTGAAATTCCGAGGTGGAGCTTATCTGCACTAGGTACTTCCTCCACGTGACCACAGGCGGTGACCACTGTCTATGCTAAAAGGTGTTGCGAACTCATGATCTTCATCGACCCTGATTGACGGTCCACGATCTCGATGAATCAATGGTCCATATATTTTTGTGATCTCGCATCTCGTTGTTCCTTGGATGGAGGCTCTCGTCACTCCAAGTCATGATAGGTGAAACTCCAAGATGGAGCTCAGATCGACGGTCCACATTCTAGGTGATCTGATGGTCCTGATCTTTTCGCGATCTCGCATCTCAAGGTTCCTTAGATGTGGGTTCTTGTCACTCCAAGTCGCGATAGGCGAAGCTCTGAGATGGAGCTCAGATCATTGGTCCTCAGTCTTGGTGATCTGACGATCTTGATCTTTCCGTGATCTTGCATCTCGCTGATCCTTATATGGAGATTATCGTCACTCCAAGTCGTGATAGGTAAGACTCTGAAATGGAGTCTTTGTGGTGCTTTGATCTTTCGCCACGCATCTTCTTGATCAATGGTCCACGACTGTCCCCGATGGACAGTCATGATTCCTTCACAACTTTGGAGAGTTGGATGACTCTTGGACTTATCCACCTTGCATATTCACCATATCTAATGGCTATTGAGCCTTTGTAGATATCCCAGATCCTACGGCCCAAATCCTCTCGCAATTTCGCCACTTCGCGATTTCATCGCTTCGCGATTTTGTCCACCTTTGCAATTTCGCCACTTCGTCGTGTAATGAACGTGTAGGTCCTCCCTGATCCAATGATGGATGTACCCTGCGCTTAGATCGAATGCCCGAGATCTATTCTCGTCTACTGCATGCTACTCCTCTCTGAATTCATATCTGACAGTCATCGAGGATTCTGAATAAGATCCAACGTTCACTGTTGCTCCTCCTCTTCCATTATCACTGCGTTGTTGATCATGCTGATCTTTTCCATTGTTGTTCTTTCCATCAATGCACAGTCTGATCCTACCATCAATGACAAGCTCACTTTGCTTGTTAAACCTGCCAACAATCCTCTGCACTATCTCTTCTGAACTTATCGAGCTTGCTCTGCAGTGTCTTCCTAAAATACTTCTGATACTTCTTCTTGTACTCATGCCATCTTCGCTGCTATACTTGCCATCATTGACAAGCATATGCTGCCTATTAAACATTTACCAACAATCTCCCCCTTTGGCATTGATGGAAACTAAGGCACCTGAATTCTTTTCTCCCCCTTTGACATCAATGTCAAAGAGAACATGCTCCCCCTGAGCTGTGGCAGTAATTTTACGAGGTATCAAATATTAAGACCAACACAAACTCCCCCTAACATGAAGGAATATCTTATTTGAGGCCTACAGAGGTTTGTATCCAAACCAGAGTCTTCTTTTTCTAATTCTTGGACCTATTCATCCTCATCTTCCGCTGTATCCTCTGTAGAATACTCAAGATTGCTCACCTCTCTTACTCAGATTCCTTCATCAATCTTTTCTTCTCATGAGTGGATGACTCCCCCTGTCACTGTTATCTCTCTACTTCTGACTCTTTTCCCCTTTTATTCCTAAAGGTTAACTTTCCTTGACAAGGTCTTTCCTCTTGTTATCTCTATAGGCTGTCATGTATATCATTTTGTACATCAGAATGTTGTTGTTGTGAATGTCATTGTCCTACTTGAACACTGTGCAATTGTAGCTTGTATTTTTTAAATAGCCCTTGGATCTCCCCATTGAATCTCATCGATCTTTATTATTGCAATTTCATTTTTCTTCCATGATGCATTCAATCCAAGGATTTTATTTCCATATTCAATCACAAGAGAAAACCACTACACCCACTCTCATACCTGTTTTTCTTTCTCACAAATGAAGGACCTGTATCATATTTATTAGGAGCACTGATTTCTACCTTGTTAAGTCCAATACCGGATTTGTCATTTGGTGATCTCTGGCTATCCAAGATATTATCCAGGGTCATGGACTTGTTTAAGAATTTTCTTTGGGTGTTTTCCTTCTCAACCTTCAAGACTTCTACTTCCAGCTTATGACATGGTTCTTCTCCTACTTCATCCATGGGGAAAATGCTAACTGAGCATTCTTTTATTGTATCTGAATCTTGTTCTTTACTTGCAGGGGATGATTCAATTTCAACATCATTAATTGTCCTTATGCCTTTATTCACCACTTGTCTCGAGTTTACGTTCACCTTACATTCTTTGGACGTGAACACTTATTCACTGCCTCTGTCACATTTTTTACTTGTACTAAGCAAATTATGTTCAGATCATCCACAAGCAGAACGTACTCGGAATCTCCTTTGTCATTACTCAAACTCATCATCCCTCTATCCTTGATTTTGCCTAGTTCATCATTTTCAAGGATCACATTTCCTATTTTTCTTTTACTTATGGACAATAGCTTATCCTTGTCTCCAGTCATGTGCTTGGAACATCCACTGTTTAAATTCCCAGAGGCCTTTTGTTTTTGAGTTGAAAGTGCTTGACCACATTTTTCACTATCTTTTCTTTTCCATGTGTTGGCCTTTCTATCTAAGAACTTTATCCTTGGATTTGCTTTGTAATTCTTCAGATGGAAATTTGCAGCTTTGTGGCCAAAGTTGTGACAGTTATAGCATTCAATCTCATTGTTCAATAGGTCAAAGTTATTGTTGCAATGTTGTCTACTCATTGACTGTTTATTATTTCTTGACCTCCTCAGTTGCATGTCTCTAGACTTAATTTGGAAATTTGCAATCTATGATGGTTTTTTACTTGGTTGTATCATTCTTTGTTGTGGAAGATATTTATTCCTTTGAAATATTAATTTCTCATGTCTAAGTCTTAAGGAACAATTTACAGCTTTGTGACCAAAGCTAGAACAGTAGAAACAATATCCATAGAAAAATTCTTTGTACCTGGAAAGTGGTTGTCTTCTTTGAGAAAATCAATTTCTTCCATGTTGATGATGTCTTTGAGCAGGGAGTGCATTATTTATTTGTTCTACAGATTCAATCCTAGAACCTTTTTCTTTACTTGTCCTGGGTATTTGATTGTCTTCCTTTGTTTCTGAAGGTTTGTGGTTGTCATTGGTTGTAGATTTAACAAACTTGATGGGTTTTTTGTTCCTTGGCTGACTACTACTTGATCCCTCTTCAAACCCCAAACCAGTTTTCAGCTTTGGATTTCTTTGCTGATTTAGAATGGTGGTTAATCCTTCTGAGGCTTTGATACTAGACAGATTCTGATGATACAAGGTTTGAAACTTCTCCATCTCTTTCCTAGTTTTCACTACTTCTTCTTCCAGGGCTTCAGATCTTGCCCTCTTTTCTGATAGCCGATGTTTCAGAATATCCTTGATTTTCCTTGCCTCTTCTAATTCCACTTTTAGCAGGGAAAAATCTTCATTAGGCTATTTACTCTTTTTCTCAAACTGTATCAGCAATTGTTTTTGCTTTTTGTTCTTGATTCTTAGTCTGTCAATCTCTTCTAGTGCATTGATCAGTTTTCCTTCCATATCAACCACAACTTCTTCATCATTCTCTTCACTGCCCGTTCTTTCATTATCATAATCCTTTTTGGCCATAAGAATGAAATCATTTACTTTATCTTCACATGAAGAATCACTATTGGTGTCTTCTGAGGAGTCATCATTGTTTACACATAAACTCTTCTTCTTATCAAATCTTCTTGATTTGTGCTTCTCTTCATCTTCAGAGTTTTGATCATATTTCTTGTGTGGACATTTATTTGCAAAATTACCTAGCTTACCACAGTTGAAACATTTGAAGGACATCTTACCTTGGTACTTGCCTAATCCTTTCTTTAATCTTCTCATGAATTTTTCTTCAATTTCATCAGGCTCACAATCCTCATTCTTATCTGCTTTAAATGATGCTTTTCTAGAGGTGGTTTTATCTGTAACTATCCTCATTTCATATGTAGTCAACGTTCCTAGAAGTTGATAAAAAGACAAAGTCTTTATATCATTAAGTTCTTCTATAGCTGAGACCTTTGGGTTGAACCTATTTGGCAGAGATCTCAAAATTTTTTGAACTAAAGAGGGTTCCTCAATTTTTTCACCAAGTGATTTCATTGCATTTACTAGTTCTTCAACTCTCGGAAAATACTTCCCAATGGTTTCATATTCTTTCATCTGTAGCTTTTAAAACTGTACTCTGTAGGTTTGAAGCTTGGCATCTTTCACCTTCTCATTACCTTCATAACTGTTAATGAGTTTGTCCCACATTTCTTTAGCAGTTTGAAGATGCATCACCTTCACAAACTCAGCTTCTGCAAGCCCATTCAAGATAGCATTCATTCCCTTAGTATTAAAGCTAAATTCTAACTTATCATCCTTGGAAGCTAGCACAACAAGATTTATGTATCCAGTCTCTACTACATCCCAGACATCATCTCCTAAGGCCATTAGGTATGTTCTCATTCTAACCTTTCAGAAGGAAAAAATCATTCCATCAAATAGAGGAGGCCTAGTGACTGAAGTCCCTTCATGGTTTGTCATGTTTAAGCTCTAGGATATACCCTGAGATAAAAGGGGGCCGACTCTGATACCAATTGTTGGACAATTGAGAGCGGGGGGGTGAATCAGTGGTTACCGTGCTTAAACAATTATGCTTATTTTAAACTCTTTGCAGAAACACTGAATGATGATCACAATAATGCAGGGAAATAAACAATGGCACATTCATCATCAGTCACATATATGAGAAACACAGAGACATATATTTCCCGAGGAAACCCATACAGGGTAAAAACCTCTTTTTCTTTATATGATAAGTAATAGTTACATTCTTTACATTATCATACATATGAGCACCACCTCATAATGAGGATACAACCTCAGTATTGCAAGCTACTACTTGCTGAGGGCACCAACTCTCTATTTTCTCTAGCACCCACTAGAAGGAAGCACCAACTCCCTGGTTTCTCTAGCACCAACTAGAAGGAAGCACCAACTCCTTGGTTTCTCTAGCACCAACTCCTTGAGTGTTTCCAGCACCAACTGGATGGAAGCACCAACTTCCAATCATATAGGCAACCAACTTGTATAACAGAGAACAATAGTTCTCCCTTGCACCACCCTGCCACCCTGGTTTCTCTAGCTGCAACCATATGAAAGCTACAACTCCCTGTGTTCAAGCACCCACTTGAACCTATGAGGACAACAGTCCTCCCTAGCACCTCCCTTCCACCCTGAAATATAAATCTTTGCTACTAAAACTTATTACAGTGATATAATGTTCAACAATGGCTTACCGGACTCATCACTGTTCGGCTGCATTTCGTTGCTCTGTCTACCTCACTGCCTTCCTGCACATATGACTTGCGTTGTCTGTTCTTCTACTTTTTATGCTATGTGTGCCATGTCCATTCACTGCACAGTTCCTCTTCTGTTCAATTAAGCTTCTTCACTCTCCTCCTTCTTCACGCATGAATCACCTTTAATAACAACAACCACAAAAACTCCAATAGCAACAACAACCACATCTCTTCTCTGTACTATGTATTTATATCTTTTGTGCACCTTGTGCATGCAATCCGTGCAATACCTTTGCATACTCATACTGCGTCGATATCCTCCACAACTCGAGTGCTCTGTCTGATCATCATCGTGACTCTTCAGCTTCTCTGGCCGTTTTTACACTCGTTCAACATCACTGTATGTTATGTTGAGATTCCTCAGCCTCTCTAGCAATTGAGACTCTTCGTCTTCTTTGTGAGAAACGAGCTCACCTTCTCTATTCCAATTACAGGCTACAATGCTCATCCATCTGTCAATCGCCTCCACGAGCATCTTCATCCCTCTTGAAGATTCCTAGAGACTCTTCATCTCCTCTGTCCATCACCCTGAAGTGTCTTCGAGTCCTCTAGAATAAACCATCAGTGGTTTCTGGCAGTTACACTGTGACGTGCAACAATATCCCTCCGATCTCCTTCAGTTTCATCTACACCGTCAGATTAGCTCTGAAGGATATTGTTGTGATTTATGTGTTTCACAATTTTTGTAATTTGGAGATTCTCCGATGAGGCATATTGACTCTTCATGTTGCGATCTTCGAAAAAGGAGCTTGGCTACTCTAGCTCCCTCCTCTACGTGACCACAGGCGGTGACCACCGGTTACAACAACATTTCACCTTTTCGGTATTTCGGCATACGTACCAGACGTGATCCCTGAAATTCTGAGGCGGAGCTTATCTGCACTAGGTCCTTCGTCCACGTGACCATAGGCGGTGACCACTATCTGCACTAAAAGGCACTACGAACTCATGATCTTCATCGAATCTGATCAAGATTCCACGATCTCGATGAATCAATGGTCTAGATATTTTTGCGATCTAGCATCTCGTTGTTCCTTGGATGGAGGCTCTCCTCACTCCAAGTCGTGATAGGCAAAACTCCGAGATGGAGCTCAGATCGATGGTCCACGTTCTAGGTGATTTGATGGTCCTGATCTTTTCGCGATCTCGCATCTCACGGTTCCTTAGATGTAGGTTCTTGTCACTCCAAGTCGCGATAGGCAAAGCTCCGAGATGGAGCTCAGATCAATGGTCCTCGTTCTTGGTGATCTGATGGTCCTGATATTTTCGTGATCTCACATCTCACTGATCCTTAGATGGAGATTCTTGTCACTCCAAGTCGCGATAGGTGAGACTCTGAAATGGAGTCTTTATGGTCCTCTAATCGTTCGCCACGCGTCCTCTTGAGCAACGATCCACGACTATCCCCAATGGACGGTCATGATTCCTTCACAGCTTTGGAGAGTTGGATGACTCTTGGAATTATCTGCCTTGCAACTTCACCATATCTAATGGCTATTGATCCTTCGTAGATACCCCATATCCTACGGCCTAGATCCTCTCACGATTTCGCCACTTCGCGATTTTGTCCACCTTCGCTATTTCGCCGCTTCGCGATTTCGCCACTTCGCCGTGTAATGAACGTGCAGGTCCTCCCTGATCCAATGATGGATGTACCTTGCGCTTAGATCAAATTCCTGAGATCTGTTCTCGTCTACTGCGTGCTACTCCTCTCTGAATTCATATCTAATGGTCATCGAGGATTCTGAATAAGATCCAACGTTCATTGTTGCTCCTCCTCTTCCATTATCACTATGCTGTTGATCATGCTGATCTTTTCCATTGTTGTTCTTGCCATCAATGCACACTTTGATCCTGCCATCAATGAAAAGCTCACTTTGCCTGTTAAACCTGCCAACAATCCTCAACACTATCTCTTATGAACTTATCGAGCTTGCTCTGCAGTGTCTTCCTAAAATACTTCTGATACTTCTTCTTGTACTCATGCCATATTCGTTGCTGTACTTTCCATCAATGACAAGCATATGCTGCCTGTTAAACAATTACCAAAATAGTACGCCTAAAGTTTTTGTAAAAATGGATCAAAGGTATCATTTCATAAGAGAAAAAGGGGGAGCAGAGTAAGGGAAACTAGAAGAGTTGATCAACAAGAACACACTTCAACAAAAAAAAAATTCAGTTCGAATAGTCCAATTTTTTTTTTTATAAAAATTACAGAGGGATAAAGGGGTCTGCGTGAACAATAGCTCTATCATATTTTTTTTTATTCTTTTCTAAGGAACAAATAGTATACACTCATTTCTAAATGGAACACAGAGGAAGAATCTTCACTTTGCTCAAATTGATATAAAAATATAACATTCCTTGATATTCAAAACATAATCAATTATACAACACATAATGCATCCAAAACTATACATATAATTCCATTGTATTACATGGTTCCAAAAGTATTGATTCAAATTTCCATAGCTAATGGGAATAGATAATGAACTTGTTATTCAGGAAAATTTCAATAGATTAGTCCAAGATCAAAACTATAAGATTTAACAAAGAAATCGCAACCATATTATTAATAGAATATACTATTGATCCTATCGATTGTACATCACAATAATTAGAGAAAACATAACATCATTTTCAGGAACATTTCCAGATTGATAACAAGTACTACATCGATTTAACCAGATTCCCATTCGTGTATATATCTTATTCATGTAATACATCAATAAATCTTCTAATAATTTACTAATGTATACATTATGGAATGTAAGTAACTATAATTACTAAACTTACATACCGTAACCAGACGAAGATGATAAAATTGAAGAAGATTCCCACTCGAAGTCTTGTGCTCTGTCCAGCTCCTGCTCGCTAACCGTTGAGAACTCACCGGTACCTCCTATCCAACGCTAAGGGTACTCTTCTCCCCCCTGAGCCCCCCGAGCCGCAAAGGGGCCACGCATGCACACAGAGAATGATAACTCCTAGCTCGCCTCACAAGGTCAAGCTACCACTCGTTATCTAAGTTGGGTGTCCCAACTCCCACAAGGAAATTTTTGTCAAGAATAAAATCCGGTAGCATAACCTTATGCATGCTAGACGTGATCCCTTCTTCTCCTCCGCCATTCCTTTTATAGAGTTTTCTTAGATATTTTTTTCCAAAACCCTCGTTAATTTATGCTTATTAATATTTAATTAGGATAAACCTCCCCCATACACATGTCACTCGATCCCTTAGTTGCACCAAAAATTCAATTAATTAATTAATTTAATTTTCCTATTTCCCTCACCCACCTAAAAGTGTTCCTAAAAATTCTCCTCGATATCTCTTGTATTCCCTCACATCTCTTAAATGACTGACGCCTTTATTAAATCCTAGTTGAGTTCACAATTAAAAAGTTCCAAGGACTAGATTCCCTACTATGTTCAAAATTCTCCTTTTTCTTTAGGTTTCCCCTTTTTATTTAAGTTCAGAATTAGCAAGTGTACACATAAACAACAATTTACCTTTTTAATAATTTAATCCTTCATTAAAATTTTACTTTAATTATTTTTGTTTGAATTTTCTTTATCCCCCCTTTGTTAAATGTCCATTTTTTTTTTTGTTCACATGTTCTACTTAGACCTAGGTTTTAAATTCACTTGGCTCGACAACAATTTTTAAGGGAAAATTGTAATTATTTATCTTTACTCACACAACATTCATTTTAAGGCTAACCAACTCCTAAGGAGACATAGTTTTCTAGGTACTAATTTATTTAACTTACCAGTTTTAAAAAAAACAGGACGTGCCCTTCAAGACGCACTACATGCTCCAAGGGTGCCACTCACCTGCTTTCCTGTTTTGTTTACTTGACATGCCCTTCAAGACGCACTACGTTCTCCAAGGGTGACACTTTCCTTTTGATTGATTTTGGTAGAAGTCAAACGCCTAGAGTCAATACTTCATTAGGTGACCTTGTGGGAGTCTAAGGGCCTTTAAGGAATACGTACCCTTAGTTATTGCATGCCCCTTAGAATCATCGTGAGAAATTGTCACAGTCTTCCCTCATGACATCATGGATATATCGAACTAGGTAATCATTAACCTACAGTTCAAGCCATGGTGGGAGTGCTAGTAGGCTGTGGCGGGGATTCTACCACACCTATCCCTCAATATCTCTGGTTTTCATGCATGACCCCTTTACTCCTAATGTGAGTTCAGTTAGCAATCTATAGTCGACCTATATCCATCAACAAAACGTGTCAGCGATAACAATCAACATCACAATATCTAGTCATATGTCATATATGTAATATCAAAAACATTCAACCATAACACTCCACTCCTTGACTCGATCCAGAGTCCAGGGGGATCCATCGATGCCATCGAAATCCTCAAACGTCCATAGTCCTACACACTTAGTAAAATCTATTCAATAACACCTATCGATATAAATATAACAAAGTAACATATCATCAGATCCACAACATCATCATAAGCCATAACCAAAACAATCAATCATATAATGAACCAGATCACTTGCATGCAAGTGTACTCAAAGAATAATTCCAATCAGTGTATGCAAGAGTGGGATGTTACATACACCCCCTCTTGTTTTAAACTTCATCCCGAAGTTTCATAATATATAAGTGTCAGAATAAAGTATCTCACAATATCTATATGTCTAGCTATCAAACAAAAATGGGAACCGTTGACGCATGTCATATGCATCCTCCCAGATCACCGAGTGCGGACTATAGTTGCCCCACTGGACCTTGACCTAATCTATTGTTTGATGTTGTAGCTATCGAATGTGATGGTCCAAAATACAGATTGGCTCCACTGTGAGTGCACTTTCATTCGATACCTGCAAGGAACTCATGTCAATCACATGTGTAGGATCACTAACATAATGTCTCAAAAAAGATACGTGAAAAACATTGTGCATATGCCTCAAAGAATCAGGAAAGGTTAGTTGATAGGCCAGAGGCCCCTTCCTTTCCACAACCTCGAAGGGTCCCACGAACCTAGGAGATATTTTAACACCCTTTCCAAATTTGATCGAACACTTGTGAAGTTTGACTTGCAAGAAGACTCAATTGCCAACTTCATAAGTATGGTCGACACAATGTGCATCGACGTAACTATTTTGTCGATCCTGTGCTTCCTTGATCCTTTTCCTTATGGTTTTCATTTTATCTTCCATTTCTTGGATCAATTCTGGTCCCACTAGGACCTTATCCTCAATCCGATCCCAACTCAAAGGAGTCTAACATGGTTGCCCATAAAGAAACTTGAATGGTGCCATCTTAATGGTACTTTGATAATTGTTGTTATATGAAAATTTTACTAGTGGAAATAATTCTTCCCAATGCTTATGTTGGTCCATCACATACATACACAACTTATCCTCCAATATTTGGTTCGATCGTTTGGTTTTCCCGTATGTCTCTAGGTGATACATGGTACTAAATTTAAGCTAGGTTCCCAAGGCCTCTTGGAAACTAGTCCAAAATCATCCTGTAAACACAGATCCTCGATTAGATATAATCCACTTAGGCATGCCATGCAGTCTCACAATCTCGCTGATGAAAAATATAGCTAAGTCAGGTGCCTGATACATCGTATGCAAAGGAATAAAATGAGCACTCTTCGTCAAAGTGTCGACTACTACAAAAATTGATTCATGTCTCCTTGCCGTTAGCAACAATCCAACAATGAAATCCATCGAAATGACCTCCCATTTCACTTCCGAAATAGCATGTGGCTGTAGTAATCCTGTCGGGTGTCTATGTTCAACCTTCACTTGCTGACATTCTAGACATCTCTCAATGTAGTTGACTATGTCTTCCTTCATTCCTTTCCACAAGAATATGGGTTTAAGGTCTGCCCTCATCTTTGTGACTCCTAGATGATCCATGTACACTACTCTATGAGCTTCGTTTAATATCAAACTACTCAACTCGTCATTGGCTGGTACATAAATCTAATTATGAAATATCATTAATCCATCGTTTCCCATAGAAAATCCCTCAAACTTGGGTACCATCACGGTGTTTTTTCTGACAAATTCCTTAACCTCCCTATACCAGTCATCATTGCGTTGTAACGTTAGAATATTTTCACATAGATTCGTCTGAAGAGGAATCACTGAAAATATGCGTGGTCTCCGACTCAACACATTAGCCACTCTGTTCATTATTCCTTTTATGTAGGTAATCTCGAGATCGCACTCGCTAAGCAATTCCGACCAATGCCTTTGTCGCACGTTCAAGTCGCTTTGTGTAAAGATGTGCTATAACCCACAGTGGTCTATTTTTAGTTCAACTTTCCTTCCAATCAGGTAGCATCTCCACTCTCTTGGGGCATACACAATGGATAACAAATCCAAGTCATGCATCACATAGTTCTCCTCATGCCTTCTTAACTTTCTCGAGATGTAAGAGATCACTCGACCTTCTTGCATCAAGAATCTGCCTAATCCTTCCTTGGATGCGTCAGTTCATACCAAGAAGTCCTCCTCCATATTAGGGACCTTTAGTATCGGCGTTGTCATCAACATTTCCTTGAGCCTCCAAAATAATTCCACACATTTCACAGCCCACACAAATGTCTTGTTCTTCTTCTACAATTCTATAATCAGATTTGCTATCTTTGAAAAACCCTCAATGAATCGTCGATAGTACCCCGCCAAACCCATGAAGCTACACACTTCAGGGACACTCGTCGGCACATGAAATTCCATAATAGCTTCTACCTTCATTGGATCCATAATGATACCTTCACCAGAGATGGCATTCCCTAAGTAATGAATCTTCGATTGATAGAACGAGAATTTCGACAATTTCCCAAACAATTTGTTCTCTCATAGACACTGTAGTACCAAGCGAAAGTGTTTGTCATGCTCCTCCATTGTCTGAGAATATATGAAAATATCATCAGTGAATACTTGAACAAACTTGTCCAAGTATTCGCAGAACACCCTGTTCATCAAGCTCATAAATACTCCTGGGGAATTTGTTAGTCTAAACGGTAAAACAGTAAACTCGTAATGTCCAAACCTCATTTAAAGGCTGTCTTAGGAATGTCTTCCTCCTTGATTCATAACCGGTGATACCATGATCTCAAGTTAATCTTTGAGAACACAATCATGCCCTTCATTTGATCAAACAGATCGTCTATCCTTGGCGATGGATACTGGTTCTTGATTGTTTCCTTCTTCAATTGACAGTAGTCAATGCAAAGTCTCCATGACCCATCCTTCTTTCGTATGAAAATAAAAGGCGCACCCCATGACAACACTCTTGGACATATAATCCCTATATCCAACAACTCCTTAGTTTCATTTTCAAATACTGTAACTCAGGGGTCGAAATCCGATAAGGAGTTCTTTCTATCGGTTCAGTTCCTAGTTTCAGGTCGATGGTAAATTCCAATTCCCTCTCCGGGGGAAACCCTAGTAACTCCTTTGGGAAGACATCTGCAAACTCTAGCACTACCAAAAGGTTTTATAGTCCTTTAGATGTTCCCTTTTAATTCAATGCAAGGATCGCATAAATATTTCATCCCTTGCGCACACTCTTTCGAAGTCGTAAGGAAGAGATGAACCTTAGGGAAACTCCCTGGTTCTTACCTACAATCACGTATCTTTGTCCCTTATCATTGACCAAACTTAACTGTTTTGTATTACAATTGAGTATCACCTCATGTGATTCCAACCAGTCCATACCAATCACGATGTCATAAGATCCTAATATCGTGACGTACAGGTTGGCCCTTGTGACAAACTCTCGCAGGTTAAGGCTACATCCCATAACCTTTCCTCCAACCTTCTAGTTGGCTCCCAAAGACATTTATAAAAAGATAAGCTTGTCATGTTCGACTGCATTTACCTTAATTCTTTTTAGTTCTACACCAAAAATAAAACTCTCTGTAGCACCTGGATCTATCAAAATACTAAGGTTCTGGTCAGCGATGGTACTTGATGTCTCGAGGAAAGTAGATTGGTGCTCTTCCTAGTGGTTATTCATTGTTGCATGAATCCGATGGGCCTTTCTCAAATCTCTCACGGTAGTGGGTCTTGCTGATCCGGATGCTATGGTCCTCTCAATTGGGAAGTCACGTTGGTAATGTGGATCTCCACATGTCTATCACCTTGTCTTTGGTCCAATAATCCTGGTCCTTGACGCAGAAGCTAACGACCCACCGACCTGAAACCATGGTTTGTTCTGTTGAACAGGCCTGAACTTCTACTGCTATGGTCTATGATGTTGTTGATGATGTGGTCCTCTGTAGGGAGTATGCTACTGAGGCACTGGTCGTCGAGGTGTAGTGAAAGTGGATCCTCTCAGAGTGCCTCGATATCCCGGTGGATGCCTAGCTGGTGTCTGTTGTTGTTGTACACCAAATGTTGCATGCCCTATTGGTATCATCAGAGTCCTACTCTAACCCCCACTGATGAGCTCCTCCCCAGCTATGAGGGACTTTTGAACAACATCGTGCAATGTTTGAGGCATCAAAATCCTCACTTTCACACGAATGTTGACATTAAGGCTGGACACAAACTTGTTGACCTTACGCTTCTTGGTATTCAGGTGTAGAGCATACCAAAGCAGCTCCATAAAACGGTCCTAGTACTCGGGCACCGTACGACCACCCTGTCTGTTAAGGTCCTAACCCACACATAGGTAGATCAATGTATTCGGATGTAATAAAGGTCAATATTAATAAGGAATTTCAATAAAATAGAATAAGGCAGATGTAAGAAGACCTAATAGAAGCTTCCGCTTCTAGAAGGATCTTCCTCTAGATGCTTCTCTTAATAGACATATTTAGTATAAATAAGGGTCGAGGGTATGAGAACCCTAGCTTGGAGATTATTGTAACAGAGCACTGCTCGACTGGAGGTTGCCCCCTTGAAGAGGCCTGTGAACATTGCTTTCTGAATCAAAGTGCTATTTCTATTGCTATTTCGTATATCATTTCTATGTATTGTGAAGATTATGTTGGATATTATACTATTATTCTGCCATTTCTAGCATTTTATATTTGTTCTGCATATTTTATATATCCGGTATCTTGCAAGTGGTATCAGAGCACTTTCCTTGGTAGAGATTGTGGGTATTTTTTTTTAGGGTAGAGACGTATTCTGGCGTCTTTAAGCCATAGAGATCTGTCATTACGCGCATAAACCCGCGGTTGAGGGATTCATAAACACAATAAATACAAGTGGTTCTTAAGCGCACATCTGTTGGCCACCCTTGTAACCACTGTTGGTACCCCTTTGAGTGGTAGCGCATCAGACAACACCTGTGTACGGATCGGCCTAGATTTCCTAAAGCGCTCTTTAGATAAACCTATCGATTGTTGGACTGCTATAGTGTCACTGAGAACAACACTCGGGAAGATACTCTCTAGTACATGGGTAGTCGGGTAGTACGGCTAAGGGTACGGTCTATCCTCCTTAGTTAGTGCCCTGAGATATTGGGCCGAGTACTACTGTTGGACCCCGCACGTATATCAGAGAGTTATAGCACAGGGCAAACCCTTGTCTATAGAACCCTTGAATACCTAACCCTTGGGGAACATAAACATAAACATACACAAATTAAACTGGCGAGATATATTGTCGTGCATCTGTGTTTGGGTTGCTAAGTAAATACTCTCTAGTTCAGAATTTGGGGATTTCAGCACTGCAACATTATTCAGACCAAAGTATAACCCCGCAGCTGTAAAAAAAAAAAAGTATGGAAATTTTGTCACCATTATTTGAGACCTATTCCATTAGATTCATCTCTTCTCCCTTATCACATTCATCCATATCATTTTTCTACAAAAATTTCTGACCCTGCCCGCTCCCTTTTTAGTTCACCCATCCTCATGGCCCATACCCGTAGCCAAGAACTAGAGTCTCACTTCAACACCTTGTAATCTGGTTTCCTCGAGACCCAACAAGAAGTGAAACAACTCAGTGCTACTATTTCCTCCCGTGATGCATCCATAAATGCATCTGTAAATGTAGCTGTGCAGTCCACAATGGTGGAAGTCAAACATGAACTGACCACCCATCTTGAATCTGTCTTTGCATCACTCTTCACCAAACTCAAGATCCCTACCGATGACTCTTTTCCTGATGCACATAAAAATACTGAAGGTGAAACTTCTTCCCATTCCTTTCAACCCCATCACTTTCAACGGGACATACGCCTTTTGCGGGTGGATGTAACCAATTTTGATGGCTCGGACCCCACTGGTTGGGTCACCCAAATGGAACAATATTTATCTCTCTACAACATTACAGATGACTTGGCCAAACTCCGGTATGGTGTTCTCCATCTAGATCAAGAACACTGGCAATGGTGGCAATGGAGAAAAACTTCCCATCAAGGGTATATTGCTTGGACCCAATTTGTAGTTGAGCTTTATGAATGCTTTGACACTGACACCAACCATTTGGGCCGTTTGAAAAAATTGAAGCAATCATGCACAGTAGAAGACTTCATAGCTGCATTTGAGCATCTGGCTTTTCGAACATAGGGCATGACTGATGCTTTCTTTCGAGAGTGTTTTATCAGTGGCCTCAAGGAGGAGATTCAGGCCCATGTCCTCATGGCTCGACCTATGACTTGGGTGGAGGCTACCAAAAAAGATAAAGAAGCACAACAAATTGTTTCCTCTCAAAACCATAAGCCTTCCTTTATCCCTCACCCTAAACCAGTACACCCCACTACTCCCTCCGCCCCATTAAAAATCCAAAAATTGACCAGGGCTGAAATGGTTGAACGCCAACTCAAAGGCCTTTGTTATAATTGTTATGAAAAATATTTCCCAGGCCACAAATGTAAGGAACAAAATATTTTTATGGCCATCTCTGAGGATATTCTGGAAGACGATGTTGACACTCCCCTTGTGCCCAAGTCACCAGAAATCACTGACATAAACCCTCCCTCCGACCCTCCCGAAGTGGAACCGATCATTTCCCTCAATGCTCTCACCAGCTTCTCTACCCCCCAAACCCTCAAGTTAATCGGTTACATCAAGCACCGAAAGGTCATCATTCTGGTTGATAGTGGCAGCACCCACAATTTTATTCATCGCCGCATTGCGCAAGAAACCCATTGCTACATCCATGCTGTCAACAATTTCCAAATCATGATTGCCAATGGTGGTTCTATGAAATGTGGCGGGCACTGTGAAAATGTGCATCTCCAAATCGGTGACTACCACCTAAAATCCCATATGTTTTCTATTGACATGGGCGGTTGCGACATTGTGTTGGGTGCAGACTGGCTAAGGACTTTGGGTCCCATTCTCATGGATTTTCAGAACTTAACCATGCAATTCGACCAAGGAGGCCACCAATATAAATTTCAAGGAATCACTGCTGGTTCACCCGAGGTCATCAGTTCTCATCGCATGGAAAAACTGCTCAAAAAAGGTCATTATGGTGTCATTGCCCAACTCCACGCCATACAATCCACAGAGACCCCACCAGTGCCCCAAGACCTCCAAGCCCTCCTTTCTAAACATCAAATGGTATTTTCCACTCCCCAAGGACTCCCTCCTTCCTGTGGTGTCCATGATCATTCCATTCCCCTTGTCCCAGGAATCCTTCCCCCCAATATACGCCCATATTGCCACCCCTTTGCACAAAAAAATGAAATTGAAAAAATGGTCCAGGAACTCCTTATTGTCGGCGTCATCCGTCCTAGTACGAGCCCTTACTCTTCTCCGATTTTCATGGTACTGAAGAAAGAAGGTTCTTGGAGAATGTGTCCTAACTTCCGGGCTCTCAACAAAATGACCATCAAAGACAAATTTCCCATTCCTGTCATTGATGACCTCCTGGATGAATTGAGTGGCGCCCAATTCTTTACCAAACTTGATCTTCACTCGGGCTATCACCAGATACGTATGAAAGAGGCCGACATTAACAAGATTGCCTTTTGCACTCATGAGGGCCACGATGAGTTTTTGGTCATGCCCTTTGGTTTGTGTAACGCCCCCTCCACCTTCCAGAGCCTCATGAACCATGTCTTCTGCCCTTTTCTCCGTCATTTTGTCTTAGTTTTCTTTGATGATATCCTCATCTATAGAAAAACCTGGACA
>ML794648.1:93543-125691 GCA_009831015.1 Picea engelmannii
CACCTTCCAGAGCCTCATGAACCATGTCTTCTGCCCTTTTCTCCGTCATTTTGTCTTAGTTTTCTTTGATGATATCCTCATCTATAGAAAAACCTGGACAAACCATCTTACTCATGTGGATCAAGTTCTCCGCCTACTCTCTCGGCACCAACTTTTCCTGAAACAGTCCAAATGTGATTTTGGTGCCTCAGAAGTAGAATACTTGGGTCATCTGGTGGGAAAGGATGGCATCGAGGTGGACCCAAAAAAGATTGAAGCTATGCAAGACTGGCCGCACCCAAAGAATCTCAAAATCTTGCGTGGATTTTTGGGCCTCACAGGGTATTATTGCAAGTTCGTTAAGAACTACAGAAAGACCGCAACACCTCTCACGACTCTCCTCAAAAAGAACTCTTTCACTTGGCCTCTAGCAGCTACTCAAGCTTTTCAAACCTTGAAGACATCCATGTACACCACTCCGGTTCTGGCCCTTCCCGACTTCACAAAGACCTTTGTGTTGGAATGTGACGCCTCAGGGAAAGGAATCAACATTGTCCTTATGCAAGAGGGTCGACCTTTGGCCTTCACTAGCAAGAAATTGTCTGAAAAGCATCTAGGCAAACCCATTTATGAAAAATAAATGTTGGCAATTTTGCATGTCCTTGAGTTGTGGCGTCCGTATCTCTTGGGGAAACGCTTCCAAATTAAGACAGACCATCAAAGCCTCAAGTACTTTCTGGAACAACGCATTTCCTCCCAGGAACAACAAAAATGGGTGACTAAGCTCTTTGGATATGATTATGAGATCATTTACAAGAAGGGCAAAGACAATGTCGTGGCGGATGCACTGTCCCGGAAATATGAAGACGAAGGATCCATTTTTTCTCTTTCCTTCATTGTACCCGATTAGCTCCAAGCTGTGCACCAGGAATGGCTTCAAGATCCCAAAAGTTTCCATCTGATCCAGCAACTGCAGAACAAGGCTCCGGCTCCCCTCGGGTACTCCTGGCTCCAGGATGAGCTTTGATACAAAGGCCACTTGTATTTAAGTAAACAATCCAAGCTCAAATCCACGGTGCTTTCTGAGCTTCATGCTACACCCACAGTGGGACACTCAGGGTTCACCAAAACATATGACTGAGTCAAATGTTCTTTTTTCTGGGATGGTATGAAACAGGACATCCGTAAGTTTATCGTTGAATGTGAGGTGTGTCAACGCAACAAGGGAGAAACAGTCAAATCTCCAGGCACCCTCCAACCGCTTCCGATTCCCCTTTCTATTTGGAAGGATATCTCTATGGAATTTATTACAGGCTTACCCAAATCGAGGAATAAATTAGTCATAATGGTGGTGGTGGATCACCTTTCCAAGTATGCTCATTTTTGCGCTCTTCCCCACCCATTTACTGCATCCACGATGGCTCAAATTTTCATGGACCAGGTATTCAAGCTTCATGGCATGCCACACTCTATTGTTTCCGATCGAGACCCAACTTTCACAAGCAATTTTTTGCAAGAGTTGTTTAGGTTACAAGGCACACAATTGCATCTCAGTTCAGCTTATCATCCCCAAACGGATGGTCAAATGGAAGTTTTCAACAAGTGTTTGGAAACATATCTGAGGTGATTTGCCTCTGAAAAACAACACCAGTGGGCTCAATGGTTACCCCTCGTCGAATGGTGGTACAACACTACATACCATACAACCACTCGCATGACTCCTTTTGAAGCAATATATGGACAAAAGACACCTTCATTTCTCTCATACTTACCGGGTACCTCGAAGGTCCAGGCAGTTTACCAAACACTTACAGTCCGAGAGGATATCCTTCGTAGAGAACTTGGTCATGGCACAAAATAGAATGAAGCAACAAGCAGATCAAGGTCACTCTGAATGTCAATTTGCAGAAGGGGATCAGGTGTTTCTGAGACTGCAACCATATAAGCAAACTTCCCTCAAGGTCAAGCATTTTCAGAAGCTAGCACCCAAATTTTATGGCCCTTACAGATTTCTCAAGCGTGTGGGACAAGTCACATATCAGTTAGCTCTGCCCAGTCAGTTGAAGCTACATCCTGTTTTTCATGTTTCATGCTTGAAGAAGGTGATTGGAACCAGGTGCCAAATTCAAACCAACCTTCCAGAGTTAGCTGAAGAAGGATCCATTTGGCTACAACCAGAAGCAGTTTTGGACCAG
This sequence comes from Picea engelmannii, assembly GCA_009831015.1. NCBI lineage: Eukaryota > Viridiplantae > Streptophyta > Pinopsida > Pinales > Pinaceae > Picea > Picea engelmannii. Next base: position 95,718 of record ML794648.1, read on the forward strand.
CGTGAGCGTTGCCTGCGTCAGATAACCATCAAGGAAGTGCTAGTATAGTGGAAAGATATGACTCCAGCAGATGCCACTTGGGAACCAACTACCATTCTGCAGCAGTTTCCACATCTCAAGCCTTGAGGACAAGGTTGTTTTTAAGGGGGTGGACATATTAAGGTCCTAACCCGCACATAGGTAGATCAATGTATTCGTATGTAATAAAGGTCAATATTAATAAGGCCTTTCAATAAAATAGAATAAGGCGGATGTAAGAAGACCTAATAGAATTTTCCACTTCTAGAAGGATCTTCCTCTAGATGCTTCTCTTAATAAACATAATTAGTATAAATAAGGGTCGAGGGTATGAGAACCCTAGCTTGGAGATTATTGTAACAGAGCACTGCTCGACTGGAGGTTTCCCCCTCAAAGAGGCATGTGAACATTTCTTTATGAATCAAAGTGCTATTTCTATTGTTATTTCGTATATCATTTCTGTGTATTGTGAAGATTATGCTGGATATTATACTGTTATTCTGCCATTTCTAGCATTTTATATTTGTTCTGCATATTTTATATATCTGGTATCTTGCACTGTCACAAGGCATTGAACTCATTGAGCTGATGCTCAATGAATTTCTCAAACAGATACCTCTCCCAGAACCATCCCTTGAACAGTTCCCACGACACGTCTTCAACGATCATGTTCAATTGCGGCAAGAGCGTCTTCCACCATAGAAGAGCGCTTCCCTTCAGTTGAAATATGGCCATGTAGACCTTCATGTTGGAGGTATAGTCACAAAGTGAAAAGCACATCACCATATTATCCAACCATGTCTCGACGGCTGCACCGTCCATGGCACCATAGAACTTGAGAAACTTGACCTTCTCGAGTTTGCGATGAATGCTACTAGTACCAGCTGGGGTGCATGGTGGAACCTTAGGAGGTGTCGTTTCCCTGGCCTCATCTCTATCCAAATGACTAATCAGTTCCTTTGGCATCCTCTTAAAGGACCTCATCAAACCAACCACATCACCCACAACTATCTTTTCCTTCCTGACAACCTATTCTTCTCCCTAGGGGTTATACCCCTCGAACGTGGATGCTACTGGGGGCATCACGTCTCCTCCCCTAGCACCCCATTGTCTACCTCCATGACATCCTCTAACCATGGTTAACTACACAAATTACAAATCAATTTAAATAGCGACATTTTATAATAAGTATCTAATCAATGGAAGTTGTAGTGATCCCAAGTCGTGGGTCGAGACAACTCTGATACCATATGTAATGGCCCCGACTGCTATGACATCAATGCAATGTATGCCATGTACAAATTTATTTTTTATTTTTTAATTTTAATTTTAATTTTTTCATTAGGAAATAAATGACGATATTAAGGTTGAAACATATCAACTTTATGACATTGTAACTAAGGATGACACAAGTAACATATACATGAGAGCCTAACATAAAATCACACCAAGAAGCTCGAAGCAACTTACAACATTTACTCAGATAAGGAAGATAACAGCTACACTAATTAACATCATCAACAATCATCACAGCGCAAAACATCTAACAACCGACATATACATAAACCTTCATGGCGAGCTATATTTAATACAACAAATCATGCATTACAAACAAATTTCATCACATCAATCTCAATAATCAACACTGTCATCCTCGGGAAGCATAAGACCCAATTCCAGGTTATCATATGCGCTTAGCGATCAATGCGCGAAATGCTCCAACCATAAGGAATCATAACTTCTTGTTCTTGTACCTTCACTTAAATTATGTACTATGAGCATAATAGATAGTCATCATTTCAATGAAAATTTAAACAAACATAAACTGAAATATCAAAAGGATTTATAATTAAAAATTGAACATCATATATGAAAACACTTAAATTTTTAATCTAGATGGTTATTTCAATTGCTCGAAACATCCACACAAATCCTATTTTTCACTAGAAGGATTTAGGTGATAGGTTCAAATTGAACTTTTCTCCTTTGTCTATGAAGGGAATTCTAACTAAATGCCTAAGCATCATAAAATTTGAATACATAATAAAAAGCTTCATACGATTGTGAATAAAAGATAATCGTCTCAAAATAATTGCAATATTTTGTAACTTAAAATTTTTATTTAATTAAACTTCTAGTTATTGTATGTTTTCATTTTATATAAGTGTGAACATACATTCCTTCCATTATATAGAATTTTAGAAATGTCTTTCTTAGTAAAAAAGTATATTAAATTTTTTTAATAGAATAAACCATAAAGCATACAACATGATAGCGACAACAACTACAATTAATTTCAACTTTCAACACTAAGATAAAATAATAATTGATTAATTTATCTACTACCATCTGTCACACATCATCATAACCTTACAGTCATAATTATTAGGCATAAAAGCAACCATTACCATCATTATAAACTATATCACCTTATAACTTTACGACATTAACAAATCATCGTATAGTAGGGTTATCCTTGATATCGTGGCAACAAGATAACTATTGGTATCAAAATGAGAGATCGCTTACAACCGAATAAAATCATGGAAGATCCTAGATTCGTGGCAGTGACGAGGGTAAGGAATTTTTCCTAACTACTATAGAATTGACGAAATATTACAAGTGGTTTCAATCATTCCAAGTCACCAAAAAATTTACAGTTTTACTTATATTTTGATACACAAGAGGTCGCATAAATTATACCACACTGTTTTAATTAAATGGGTTAGAACACTTTTATACCACCTTAAATTTATCAAAAAGATTTAAATAAACACTACGTAAAAACTCATCGTGGGATTAGTGGCAGCAAGAAGGGAACTATCAGCAATAACAAAAAGGTGTTGACATCCAACATAAATGCAACGAAGAACGGGATCACTTGCTACAGAAGGAATCATGGCAACTGGGAAGGCATTGTACTAGATTAGGAAGGGCTGCTACATGAAAGAAGAAATGTTGTCACAATTTTAATTGTCTGGGAAGTCCACTAGCGAAAGAAGAGAAAAATGAAGGGATTTAATTGATTAGTCAATCCTAGGTTGCTTCAACAGTAAACACGGGTTGGATAAAAATAAAGGGGTGGCTTTACTATCTAACAAAAGTAGTAAGATACAAGACAAGTACCACAAAAGAATAGAATCTTACATAACACTTAACTGGTTGCGTGGGACCTACTTACCAACCCCACAGAAATATGCAGTGACTCATGCCAAGATATGAGGTTCATTGTTTGGGTGAAGGACGGGTATCCAATTACCATCACAAGAACACATAGACAGAGTTTGACTAGACATCTATCTTATTTTGAGGGATTTGGTAATCAACCGTCCCATAAGGAAGACCATCGAACTGCCTGGTAGGATTAGAATATTGTTACACTACACTTCGAGAGGAAAGGTGTTACACATTATTTTCATCACCCTTATGGCCGATAATGATGTAAACCTGTCCTTTGTCTTTAGAAGGATCAATGGCTTGAATCCCTAAAGAAGAATGAAGACATTTTTTCCGAGAAAGATGAAATTATACTTTTCCTTTGTCGAAAGCCTTAGAAAAATGGATCATCACACCTTGCTTAGTGTTAAGGGTGTGACGATCTAGGATCATCGTAGGTTGCACCACAGTGGCCTGCGGCATCGTCGCAACTTTCTCAGTGTTAAGGGTGCGATGATTTTCGTACTAATGAAAAAGTGGAATTTCTCGAAAGTTGTAGAATAGAATCTTCGAGGGTGAGGTGGCCTCCGATCGGTTTGGATATGAGTCGTATCCCTGATCTCATGGGATCATCCTAACCTCCTCACCCTATCATTTTCAGCTTATAAAAAAAGAAGAGTTCTCATGGGAAAATTTAGTTGGCTAGCTTTTGGTGTGAGCTTGAGTAATTTTTGTAGCTTTGGGATTTGCTTTATCAAGATAGATTGTTGGTCTCAGAACCTGTGGAGAAAGAAGTATGTGGGAAGCAAGGAACTGTTGGAAGGGACATTACAACATCAAGGCATTGGTTGTATTCTCCTTTATATATCTTTAATATAGTGATATATTTCTTTCCCATAAAATTGGTCTTATTTTATTGCATGATTCCTTGATCACATACATAGGTTTTGTTGAGTATACGTTGTTGCTTTCACTTCGTTGGCTTGTGTCTTTTTACAGGTTCAACATCCCATAAACCTTGGGATGGAGTGAGGATGAAACTAGCGAGGACACACGACATTTAAACGATATGTCATTTATCTCTTGTTAGTTTGTATGCTTCATGATTAAAACTTAGGGGAAGTTTTATATTATGTCTTGTTTTGTTCTAGTTTCGGGGTGAAACTAGGGGATTAGTTTGTGTCCGCACTTACCAATTTGCCCGATAAAAAAATTGGAGACCATATTGGGGAACAAATTGTTTTCCTAGTTTGTCTTTCTTTCTTTCTTTGATTGCCAGGGTTTTATTTTTTGAGTCACGGGGAGATCCGGATGAACTCTTTGACTGTTTAAATTCATTGGAAAACCTCCTTGCTTTTTATTTTTTCCATTTTTCCTTTGATCGTTGCACCCTACTTTGAGAGACAGTGAGATGATCTAGGATCGACCCAACCTACCTTTTGACACAGTACATCATTGTCTCACTGCATTTTTCTCTATCTTATGATGATCAAGGATCGTCGCTCTATGTTAGTCTACAACTTGCGACGATTATGAAAAAAAATTAGTTTTTGGTGGTTTTCCTTGCTTAGATCTTAGATATGGTTTTGGGGTGAATTGTTGGGTCTGATTACATTCTGCTTGAAAGCCTTTGAATCTCTCATTTTATCCATCTTTTCTTTGTTTTGGTTTGTTTAATTATGAAAGGTTGAGATCTCTTGCTTTGAGTGTATTTTAGTTACAAAGCATTATTTTTCTTTAGAATTGTTTAGTGAAAGAACACTTTTTTTTTCTGAATAGTTTGTGTTAAAAGAAAAATTGTAGTTTGGGTTTCTTTTGTCTTGAATAAGCTCGCTATTTATTTTTCTATATCCTTGAAACAAAAAATTTGAATTTCTTTCTTTGCATTGGTTTGGGGGCATCTTTGCATTTGAAGTAGCGAAATTGCATGGTTTTTGGCATTTTTTGTCTTTTTGGTTCATTTCTTGATATTGATGAGTTTAATAAATTTTTGGGACATTGTGCATCTAGAAATGATAAACGTTTTCTCCTTATCGTAATATAGATTTCATAGAAATGAAATATTTGCATTCTCATTTCTTTGCATTGTTTAGAGTCGGTCAAAACATCATTTAGTCCACACCATTTTCCTCTTGAGTAACAACAACCTTAAAATAAAGCGCTTATAAAATTTGATTAGACATTTTTATATTTTTTGGTAGCAAACATACATTAGATTAGTTGTAGAGATTTGGAATAGGTGTGAAAGATAACTTTCCAAATATGCAAACAAACATAGTATCTTGTGATAGGGAGAGTTAAATCCACTTGCTACATTTTGTCCTGGGAAGCCCTTCTAACACAAGGGTCAATCATGAGGTCGCATTAGGACCAACAGAGTTACTCGCCCTGCTTTGTTGGTATTGGTGTAGATATTGCCCGTATTATTGGGGGTCACTTGAGAAGAAAATCCTGTGGGGACCTTCTCCAGTCGATTTCGGGCTTAGTTACCCTGCCCTTGCACGTGTATCGAAATGTCCATTGTTTCCCCATGCATCATTGTAGTAGTTGGTAACCTTAGTGGACATCCTCTTTAGGCTCTTTACACAAGGTGATTGTGGAGGGGAAAGTCTTCACGATACCTGGAATCGACGTTGGCCAAAATCACTCACGCTCCTTGGAGAGTATACCCATGTTTATGTGTTGGAGCTTGCACCAGGGTGTAAGTCCATTAAGTAGTTAACCAACGTAACTTTTCCACCCACTCTATCTCATCCCCTTCATACATTGTTCCCGCGATGTTGGATTTCATCACCAACTAGTGTGTTCATTGTAAGAAGGTTTTGTTTTCTTGTTTTCTTCCTAGCTTTTTAGCGTGTGTTGTTTGTTTTCCTTAGCAGACTCTAGGTTGGATCTGTGTTTAATGGCATCAGTTCCCAAAATGACCAATGAAGGAACCCCTTTTCCACGGGAACCTTTTTTTTTCATGTTCTGTCACAAACCCACTATGGAAATGAATATTTTTTGCCGAATTCTCGAGGGTCAGAATCCCCGAAATCCTACGAGGCTTAGCACAGGCTAGTTCTCCCCTTTTTCCACCTCCATGTGATCGTTGATCCTGATCACAGGTCAAACAACTAGGCGCCTTTTTCTCATTTCGCAACTTAGTGTTATAAGCGAGTCTAGACTTTCGTCTCTGCAAACCCCAAATGTTGAACTACCGAAGAGGCTTCGATCAACAATTATCCCCCTGGGCTATGCCTTAGTCCACAGGTCCTTTTCGGTAGCTCCCCTGTGCGAACAACACTAGGTGCGAGCTCCACCTTTCCCAAGTGACCACAGAACTATGACCAAGGCCTATTCCCAAAGGCTCTTGTCGCAACTCGCCATCTCGTGAGTTCGCGAGTCGAAACTCCCGACTCTTCCTTCCCAATCTCGCGATACCCAAGATCACAAAATGGGTATAGCTCCTTTTTTCCAGTGCCTTCCACGCGTGACCACTGGCTAGGCTAAACGCTAGCACCTCTCGCTACTTACACCTTCACGAGTCGAAGGGTTGAGCTCCCGTGCTCTTACTTCCTGAATCCTCGAGACACGAGAAGTCAACAGAGCATTGACTCCTTTCTCCAGGAAACACGTGTCCACCTGTCAACCACGTGGGCCCCACCTTGTGGTTCTGCCACGTGTTCCTCACTTGTGCCTCGCCTCTCGACACTTTGTGACTTCTGATGTAGAGAAGAGGTCCTCTCAACCTCTGAACCTATGAATGCACGATACACACGATAAGGCCATGATCCAACGGTCCTCCCATTCCTGGATCCAACGGTTCAGATTTTTCTCCTTGCGATTTTGCACTTCGCAACTTTGTGAGTTGGATCACCCAACTCTTGCACTCTCTTCTTGCGAAACCCCGAGATGAGAGATCCCGATCTCGTACCTCTTTGGGACTGCCCCGGCCCTAACCGCCTTGCAACCCTACAAGATCCAACGGCTAGCGACTATTCACCACTTCTATCTTGAAGTGTCTCCACCATCCATACAACTTCTCCCATGGCTGCTTCTACGGATTAACTCCCTCACAACTCAGTGCGATCCAACGGACCACGACATTTCATCACTTCTCTATGAAGTCTCTCTATCTTTTGTTTCTGCTCTCTTATGCGTGTGTCTGGACGTACATTTTCGACGACTCAGATCTATTTCTCTCTAGCTGATCTAACGAAAATCGTAGCTCCTCCTTGAGCATGTGCTTCTCTTCCTTCTCCTTGGAATATTTCTTAAGTATCAAAGGTCTTGGCCTTTGCTTCCCTTCTGTGATCTTTGCAGCTAAGGCTCTGTGCACAAAATGGCACTATCCCTCTTGAGCTTCTCTTCTATGGAACCGTGAAATATTTCCTCGACCTCATTGATTACTACAGTGTTTGCGCACACAACAAGGTGCTACCTGTCCTCCTCAGATGGATGGCTGTAATTCTCTCATGACTTCACCACCCTCGAAGTCAAAAGACTTCCCTCTAGGACTTCCGATGTCTGAATCCCCGATATGGGTGATTTCGCGACACGTGTCCTTCCTCCAACGGACGACTCAGGTTCTTTCGCGACTTTGCCGCTCGCAAGGGCTATGCACTCACCTCGGTGAGTCCTGTTTCCTGAATCTTCGAAAAAGATGATTTTGCAACACACGTCCTCCCGCAGGTGGAAGAATCAAATCCCCTTTCTCTATTTTGGGACTTCTGATGTCGAGTGCCCAAACTTTCGTCCTCCGGACTCCCGAATTCCCGAATGTCGAAATCCCGATATGAAATCCTTCTCGGGAATTTCGCCCCTATTCACGAGGGCTTAACCCTCATGCATCTCCTGACAGATCCAACGGATGTCGAGTTTTCTAACTAACATCTGATGGTTCAAATCGGTCCCACGTTGTGCACTCTCCCACTTCTCCCTGGACATGGAAAAACCAACGGTCCAGATACTCTCACGGACCTTCGGGATCTACGGTCCCAATTTCTTCACCACTCACGAAGATAAAGGAAAGGGGTTAAGGCATGTAACACCCTCGTTTCTTCCTCCAAACTAATGGTCATGAATGACCACAAATCTTCTGACGGGATCTCATTCGTCGATCGATACCTATCCCTACGTTTCTATTTCAGGATTTCAAGAGGATCATTCTTCCTCGTATAGGGTTACTAAGACTTGCACCTTCAAATCCTTTTCCAGGTTCTTGATAATCTTTCCAAGAAGGATATCTCTGTGGAGAGATCTATTCCAGGTATTCCTAGGGACGAATAAAGGTATAGATTTCCTGAGAACGGACTCGAAGTATGAATTAATTCAATATATATATATATATATATATATATACAAATCTATCTATAAATGTAAGCCATATGTGGTCCTTCTAACAAAAGCATGCAACCACCATTTCTGATCAAACACCACACAAATAGTCTTATACTAAAACCCTTCATGATTTCACAGCTTATGAGCATAAATGTCAGAATATACTTTTCAAGATACAAGATGAAAAATACTTATCAGAAAAACACCAGAAGTGATGCAACTGCTGAGAGGGGTGCTAGTTTCCACCCAACCGTAGGCTCAACGAATCCCAATGGATTTACCACTAGCCACCCCCGAGCTGAGACCACGATGTTGCGAGACTACGTCTCTGTTTTCCAGTGACCGAGAATGAAGGTTGCTCTCCTTCTTCTCTGCTATCACTCACTCTGTATTTTTCTAGAGTTCTCTTTCTTCCCTTGCATCTGCCCCCTTCTTGCTTCTCCCTCGCGCCTTTTTCCTCTTGCAAGGTTGTGTGTGGCATGATTTCCCTCTCACTGGTCAGGCTTGGCAACTCTACGGATGGGCAGTTCACCCCCCCCATCCCTCATTACTCATGAGGAGCCATTTACCTACCAATCCTGGTGAGTCATTTAATTTGGGGCCAGCAAGTCGCTCTTGGTTCTCTGGGCCAGTGAAGTCCAAATATGGTATTGGTTTCAGTGGAAGTTAACACCACCTTTCTAGGTTCCTTCCACCACCTTTCTTCAGCCATCATGGTCTCTTTTTCAACATATCCCCTCTCAACAGTCCTGCAATATATATATATATATATCATTCACATTCATCGACCTTTTTCACAAGGTCCATTCACATCACACATTCACATTTTTGAGTTTGCCACAGTTCTTGGCCAGTATAGTTATTTTTACAAACTAGGGGAAACAGGGTGTTACATGTTCACAGAAACATTGGTCCTCCTCAAATCGCTACTTTGAGCCTTCCAGGTCTCACAATTGGGTTACCAGTATGGTTTTTTTCCACTCAGGTAATCCCGAATGCAGCTAGTGCTTCAGTTGTGAGAAATTCCCCCCAAGAACATCAACCTCATGTTGATCCTTCACCTTCTTCACCAGTAAGATCTTCTTCACCTTCTCCACTTGAAAGGTCTTCTTCTGTTTCATCTTCTTTGCCGAGTGAAAGCTCTGAAGCTAGTAACCTGGTGGATAAGAAGAAGAAGAAGAAAAATAAGCAAGGGTACAAACTTCTAACCATTTCCAAACATGTTGGAAAACCACCAGTTACTGATAATCGTTCTGGGAGTGTTGATGATGCCAATATCACCCAAACAACTGGTAATCCCAAGTACCCTTGCAGGATTTGTAAGGGTAGCCATATTCTTCAAGATTTCCCTAGTCTATCCAAGTTTATAGAAGTATGGCATACACACCCTTGCCAACTCATGTCATCAACCTATGAACAACATGCTAATAACCTCCCGTCAACTAGTCAGGATACTGTTCAGAAGAAGAAAAGTAGAGTCAAGTTCCCATGTAGGTTATGTAGAGGGAGTCATCAAACTCACCTTTTCCCTTGTATGGAAGAAACCTCGAAATTACTGGAAGACATGACTGTTTCCTATCCTCAACTTCCAGCTTCTTATCACAAGCTTACTCTCAACCCACCTATAGTTGATGGAATGATCAATCTAGTTGCTTCGTTAATCAATTCGGTTGATCATGTAGTCAATCCGGTCACGTCCTTAGTTGAACCAGTAGATAAAGTGATGGATCCAATCCCATCATCAGTCGATCCCAATCTCCCATTAGAGAGTGTCACCCAAGAGACCGATCCATTTCCAACCATCGGCCCCATTCTCTCCTTGAAGAATGCAACTCAAGTGATCGATCGGATCCTATCATCGGTCGATCCTATTCTCCCGCTAGAGAGTAACCCTGATACTTCCCACATTTTTCTCATTGATAAAAACTCTACCGCACTGAGGGGCATTCCTCCTTCTCCCTTGGAACCCCATCCAAGTAATGAGGCCATCCTTTTTTATTGGGATGTGTTAACTGGACCTCATCTTTCATCACATTCCATTCAAGATTACAATACAGGTTTGTGGTCGGGACATTCCTCGGACGTTGATAGATAAAGGTGCATCCGTTAGTATTTTTTCCTCTATTGCTTGGAAAGATTTGGTTTGTCCTTAGCTTGTGTCGGTTACACATAATCTGTTATCTTTTAACAGAAGAACCAATCACCCTTTAGGGATCCTTCCTGAGTTTCCCATAACTTTGGGAGGGAAAACAGTCTTTATTGATGTTATGGTAGTCCAATACCCCTTGGATTTTGATTTACTCTTTGGGAGAGGTTATGTCTATGCCATGAAAGCTATTGTGTCCACTCTTTTTCGTGTGACATATTTCTCGCATGATGTAAGAGTGGTGACTATTGATCAACTTTCGTTTGTTGGTCCTGACTTGACCATCAACTTAATGACTTCCCTAAATGGTTCATATATGCAGTCTGTATCACCCCTGCCACAAGTAAATTATGTGGCATTGTCTTCCATGCCTCCAGCTGTCGATGAAGACGAGCCTCTCACTATAATCTTAATCTCTTATGACTTGGATCTAGTAGTTGACATGGTGATCTCCTTGGTAGGTCTATTGGAGGCTGACCTCCTTACCCCTATCATGACCCTCAACATGTGTTCCTTCCAGAGTGTGTTTCTTTTTTCAAGTGAATATCTCTTGGAGGCCATGACCGAGTTTTTTCCCTTGACATGGTGTCCTTCTAGAGCATTGTCCTCTTGGAAACTATGATCAAGAAGAGATTTCTTGAGAATGGTTTTCTGATTTCAATATCTTTAAAAAATGAAACCAGCTATGAGGATAGTTTTCGCATCTCTATAGCAACCTCCATTGGATTACTGAGAGGGGGGGTGAATCCGTAATAGAGAAATTTAATCCTTTTTAGCCATATAATCCAAGTGTTATATCAATGTATCATTATCATCCATTAACTGCAGAGTAAATAAGAAATGAACAAACGAACAATCATACACATACACAATACACTAGTGTTTTACATGGAAACCCAAAGCGGGAGAAAACCACATAATGCATTTCTTATATGTATTGAATAATTACATTCATTGGAAGCACCAACTTCCTTTGTTTTCCAGTTGCAACTAGAAGGAGGATCCAACCCCCTAGTTTCTCAGGCTACAACCCGAGGGAAGCTCCAACTCCCCAATTCTCTGGCTACAACCAGAAGGAGGATACAACCCCCTATGCTCTCTGGTTACAACCGGAAGGTGGCTACAACCACCTGTCCTTGCCCCATCTAACCTCCCTAATGTATAAGTAGAATGATGGAACCACTATCACACTATCACTGTGAGATATACTATTGTAAACCTGTACCAATCAATCTGCACCAAATAACCTGTACCAATAATCTGAACCATGCATCAACCATGCATCAACCTGTACATCAACCTATACCATAAATAAGTGCCTCAACCATGCACCAACCTATACCAAATAAATTGTAATCAACCTGTTCCATAAACAAGTGCATCAACTATGCACCAAACTATACCTCATCATGTACCATGAACAAGTGCATCAACCATGCACCAAACCTATACAAATAACATGTCACAACAACTTGTCCAAACAACTTATCACAACAACCTGTCTCATCAATATTATCAACCAAATCAGATCTACTCGCTAAGATCAATCACCAAGACAACTCTCAAAGATGTGTATATGTTATCACACTAAGTTGCCTTGGGTCTTTATCCTTTAGTTTCATCCTTTCCTAAGCCTTTAGATTTTAATTTTTTGATTTATCCTTTTAAAAGTTTGTTTTCTTAGTTTCCCTTGATAAATAAAGTCTTAAGTCATGACTTATGTTTTGATCCTCACACAAATATTTGACTCGTGACCATTTTTTATGACCTATCTTTTGATCCCCTCCATGACTTGACACTAGGATCGACTCACTTCACGATCAGCTTGACTTGAGTTACCACTTTCCTCATTCATGCCCTTGTAACCTTGCCTTGCTATCCCTTTTGTACTCTGCTTACTGTTCAAATCATTTTTTGAAAGGGAGTGTTGCCAACTCATAAGGAGTTTCCATAGCGCACTTCCTGTCTATAATTTTCTACCATGATTTATGATTACAACGTTGATGTCATCTCTTCCTTGTTTTCAGCGCCAGGGGTGGTTAAAAGATGCTTTCAAGATCTCATATTTATGAGCTCTGATAACGGTTTTTGAATTTTTTAAAAAAACTCAAATTGTTGTGCTACGCAAATTACCACTTCCGACCGGTTGGCAGCAACACTACCAGATCCGATGTTGATGTGGATTCAGAGGCCGATTTGCTCATGAATTCTTCCTGATATATTGTTGAGGCCTCAAACTGACTTTATTCCACAAGAATTCTTTGTTTTCTTCCTCTGCACATCAATTTCAAGGAGAATTAGCACTCTAAATTTTGGTTATCAGGCCTGCATAGTTGGAGGAGATCTTTCCTCACGCCATCCTATCAATTTCTTCCCTCCTTTCAAACTTGTAGATCTCATTACTTGCCTATCGATTTTGATATATCTGCCCGTCATTACCGTTGAGCTCACAGTATCCAAACATATCCTATCCTCTGCATGCACGATGTGCTACCTAGAGACGCTACTCAAGCTACATTGTTTCTCCCTTGCCTCCTCTGACAGTTGAGTTGGGTAATTTTAACCCAGTTTCCAAGAATATTACAGGGTATCTTTTCATCATATTTTTCTCAATGTTTCATATCTGCACATATTCAGGAAGGGATTTCTATAGCCAGTTCTAGCTAGCTAGCAACCAGTCTGGTTTAAGGAAAATTCTTATAAAGTCCATTTGAGCTTTGAATTTTTAATCCTCCTAGTTATCACCACTCCATAGCCCTAAAATATCTTATCCTAAACTATGGAGATTCCTTAGATGAAGAAATCACACAAGGGAGGTAAGGTGGTTAGAACCGAGCCTGTAGACATGCATCTATTCGAGGTAGAGCCCATGGCCAGAGAAGTTTTTCAAAGGGTGGGATGCCTCTCTTTCTGCCAAAATATGCAAAGAGGTCATCCTGAGGTGACAAGGAAGTTTTCCTTACATTTTGATGGCCTGAAGACCAAGGTAGGGGACCTAGAATTTGAGGTGTCAGAGACCTCTATTTCATCTATTACAGGAATCCATATCATAGGTGAGAGATGGTTTAAATCCATGGCCTTAGATGTATCCTATGCCAAATATTTCCTTAAGCCTGGACATCAAGCTAATAATATGACTAAAGGTGTGCCAAGGAATCATCTAATTGAGTATTTCAACATGATATTGAGGATCATTCAAAGGTACCAGTACCATATAAGGCTTCTGCTGCATTTTACTAGAAAAATTGAAATGAGCATTCCCTACTATTTGCTAAGGAGCATAGGCAAGATGTCATACAAGGTTCAATCCAAGTCTAAGGCTATGGATACTAGCATCTTTCACTCTGGATTGATTAGAATGCTAGTTTCTAAAGAGATGGGTAAGAAGGATATCTCATGGGAACATTTCGTTATTTCTTCTCACTTTAAGTTTGATATAGTAGCTACTCCTCAGTCCCAAATAGAAATACCTTTACCATCCACCAGTGTTGCTAAAGCGGGTACTAGCAAGAAGAGAAAGAGCATAGTTCTTGTTCAAGATCAAGAGACCATCAAGGAGGTTGCAAAAACTGAGGAGGAGTCGTGTCATTCTCCACAGAGAGATATTTCACCCCCTCCTCCACTAGAGTTATAAGAATCCTTGTCTTCTACAAAAACTACAACAAAGAAAGGGAAGAAGCTACACTTCTCCTCATCTCCTTCAACAACCAACATCAAGATCAGAAAGCCTTTGACAAGAGCATAAACTCCTAAAAAGGTTGTTGAAGAACAATACCTACCAAAAGTCTCTATCCTACATAAGAAGAAAGATAAGGGCCAAGGCATTGAAAAGCCTGTGGATAAGAAAGAAGAAATCCCTGTACAGAAGAAGAAAGAAGAAATCCTTGTATAGAAGAAGAAAGATAAAGGAAAAGGCATCAAGAATCCTGATGAGATAGAAAAAGTAATCCCTATGTAGCAAGAAGAGGAAACCATGAAAAATCTTGTTGAGACTATTCACATCACTACTCCACCTGGAAACCAGACATTCAAAATACTAATTAGGTAACTTAGGGATGCTAGGAAGGAGGTGGCTCATTTGAAAGCAGATGCCATGTTTGACATAGTTAAGATGAAAGAAATCATGTATGGCTACAACCACACTCTTGACCTAGCAAGGTTTGTAGCAAGAAAGTCTCAACCTCTCCATAGGCAACTCAAAAACCTTTATAGGCAGAAAAAAGACTTTCAGTCTCAGAACAGAAGGTTCAAAGTAGAGTTGCAACATTTCCAGGATGAAATGGCTCAAATGAACTTGAAGGTATTGGTTGAAGCTGTTATTGAAAAGGAGGAACCAACAGCCAAGGAGAGCATAGCTCCAGTGAATAAGCCTACCACTGCTAAAGGGAAGAAGCATGTTGTGCTAAAGGGAAGTCCTCCTTCTTCGAGAAGGAGTGTCAAGTTAATGAAGTAACTGGTGAAAAGTGAGCTCCATTTTTTAAGACGACCCCTTTTTTCAAAGATAAACAATTGAGGAAACACTACATCTACCACCTGTACAGGCTATACAAACTTCTAGTACTTACTGTTCAAAGTTTTGTTTTTTCACAAAGAATTAATCCCTTCAACAGTAGTAGCACAGACATTCCTTAGCGCTATGGCGCTACAGAATAGTCTATTTTGATGTTCCACCAGTCTGCTACCTATAACGTTGTCGAATCACCTAAGACTAATGGCGGTGCAAATACCCAAGGTTGCTACCCATTCTTCACATGTTCAAGTGAACGTGCTGCGAATTGTGATGGCACTACCGAAATTTTGACAGGATATACAGGAGGGTGCTACAGAAATTCTGGTAGAAACTGTATTCTACATAGAGACACACCAGGATGGTGCTATCAAAATTCGTTACCGAAATTTTGGCAGAGACTGAATTTTGCACAGAATACACGAAGGCTTGGTGCTACCTTTTCTACTTGCCTATTTTTGAGGTTGCGCTATAGTTTCACATGAAATTTGGTAAAGGTGCTACACAGTGCACTACTCAGAGTGCTACCAAATGATGCTACCAACAGATACCATGAATCAAGGAGAGTTGAGATAACATATTTATGAATAGCTGATGATGGGGA
The DNA here is from genome assembly GCA_009831015.1 of Picea engelmannii. Lineage (NCBI taxonomy): Eukaryota > Viridiplantae > Streptophyta > Pinopsida > Pinales > Pinaceae > Picea > Picea engelmannii. The sequence continues at coordinate 111,471 of ML794648.1, forward strand.
GAATTGCAGAGACAACAATTGTCAGCATGATAAAATACACATGTCATTGAAGGACACTTGGTAAGAAAGGAGTTGTGCACCAAAGGGGGATCAAGTCAGTTCAAATATTGGTTGGATCAGTGACCAAAATTTTCCCATTTTATAGCATAAGTTGTTAGATGAAATAACTTCTTAGAGATTTTCATGGGAAGAAGGCCAGCTCGCACCCCTAGTTGTTGCCTCCTTTTTTATTATAAATAGATAGATGAAATTCTTTAGTAGGTTCGAATGGTTGAGCTAGGCTCCCTTATGCTGTAATATTTTGATGAAGTTACTGTGAATTGGTTATGTACTTGATTTGAGACATCTTGGTTAATAGAAATCAATTTCTTATTCCAACTTATTTTCTTTTGATGCTAAAGTGTTCATGCTTTGAATGATTCACATGAATTTTTGTGGTGATGTTATGATGTATGTTTGATTGTAATATTATTATGATGTTTCTTTAGTGTCCTTAAACTTTGAACTGAAGAGGATCTTGTGTTAAGAGTTTTTCTTCCTTAGGTTGTCTGCAGACCTGATGTTTACAACAACCTCTACATCTGTCTCACTAAAGTATTCACTCTGTTCACATTTACTCTCACTTACTCGTTGAATTTATCCAAGACCTTGATTTCTCATGCAAGCTAGCCCTGATTTCTGAGTTGGAACATTATCATCTTGAGTCTTATCCATTTGACCCCTCAAAAAACTCTTTTACATCTACATATAAACTAATGGGTATTGGGATTTCCTTCCATGCAATCTGAAGGTGATTCCTAGTGCTAACAACATCAACCAAGCATAACACAACAACTCATCATCATCACCAAGATCAATATGTGATTATATTAATACAAGTATAGTACATCATCCATAAACCATGTGTCAACAATACTACTAACAAGTGCCTCCAACCATGTACCAAGTATGTACCAATCATGTATCAACTACTCATCAACTATGACTCATCAATATGTACCAACATCATCAAATATACACCTCATGTATGTGCCAACTCATCAACTACTTGTCTCAACCATGTACCCAAAATGTACCTTAACCAAAAGCCCTCATCAATTTCATCATCCAAATAGGATTTGTAACTCTGTAATAGAACTGGTGTGTATGATCACATACTTGCAAACCTTCCTTAACTATAACAACAAGAGACTACCATTTTCATCAATTTTTTCTTTAGTCTCACATGACTAGTTTTGTATTAGTCAACAACCCTAACTTGAAATAATTATAACTATGTACCTGTAATGAATAAAGATATGAAACTGATACATAATGTTCTTCAGTGTTTTTTATGCAATTCCTCAGTGTAACTCCAAAAATAAAATGACCCACAAGTTGAATTTTTTACCACAAATACTTGGATATGTTTCCTCAATGGAATATCAATTTCAAGGTCTGAATCATTCTATAAAAAAATTGATTGCTAAAATGGTGAGATGACCTGTAAATAACATACCTTAGAAAGCATCATCAAAATAATTTATCCTCCCTTGAATTCCAACCTTCTTTTCTTCACCTCCTTCCGAAATTCAGCTTAGATATCCTTTAGTTACCTCAGACACCTATATATATTCAATATTATCAAGTTTCATCTTAAATGAGAGAGCCTTGCCTCTTATTTATACTCTCCAAGTAGCTTCCTTAAAAACATCTTCTAGGTCACTTTGCCCACTTTCTTTATTTTAGGGTTAACCCACTTCTAATTTCTCCATTAAATTTATTATTTAAATAATTTGTTTTGTATTCACTTTGAATTATAATACACTCATCACTTCACTTTATTATTTAACTTTTAAAATATCTTAAACCACTTTGACTACTTTGAACTTTTGGGGCTTCTAGATGACATATGAGGGTTCTCCAACTTCGTAAGGCCATAACTCTCAAACCGTGAGGAGTTATGTGACGTTCCACATAACACTAGAAATGAAATGACATGTACTATCCATATAGAATAGGATTACCTGAAAATATATCAAAACTCATACCATTATCCATCAAACAAACTTGTGTCCATTACCCAAACCTAGGTTCTCCAACTTCTCATGGCCATACCTCTCTAATCGTGAGGAGTTATGTGACATTCCACATACCACCGAAAATGGCATGACAAGCACTATCCATCTAGGATAGTTTCACTGACAAATTCACTGAACTTCATCTCATTATTCCAAAAATAAGCATGGGTTCTCTAACCATACTTCTATGATAACTCAATCTGCAAAGCGTCTTCTCATGAGGGATTTCACCATAAGGGGACCACTTTGGAGTTAATCTATTTGTACTGATTATGAACCATTGCAAGACAATAATGAGTCATTTTTGCATCAAACAAAATTGGGTCCATTACCCAAACCTTTTTTCTACCGGGCTTTCTTCAGGGGTTGACATCAATCACTAAGGGTTGACATCAATATACAATATCACTCTCCAATAGTTGACATCAATGACAACCAACAATCCATACCAACTATCCATCAGCCTAAGCCAACTGTTTGACAATCTCCCCCTTTGGCATTGATGGCAACAACAACATTGATGGTAACACTTAGTCATGATAACATTCATGCTTATACTCTTTATCAATGTTTCTATCTATCCCCCTTTGACATCAATGGAAAAGGGTATCTCCCATTGGGGTTTCTCCCCCTGAATGAACTCTCCTTGGGGCTTCTCCCCCTATCTACGTGCCTTTGATTTTTCTTTTTGTTTATAATCCTCTGATTACTCTCCTTCCCTTCATATGAATAATATCTCCCCCTTTGACAAAGGGTATCACTATGAAATCATATCGCTCATTCTTCCCTTGTGACAATCACTCCCCTTGGAAACATGCCTCTATGCTCTCTCTCCAAGCATTTAACTTTGCATCTAATAAATCTCTCCCCCTTTATCCTATTTATGGTGCTTCCTCGTGTACATCTAAGACATATAAGATAAGCATTCAAAATCATTCATTTTGGATTATAAATTACTCCTAGTCTCTGGCGAAGATACTCAAGGGCTTCCCGTGGAAACGGTTTTGTAAATATGTATGCCACTTGTTATTTTTTTCCCACATATTCAACTCTGTTGTTCTTCTCTGCAACCTGTTTCCGTAGAAAGTGATACTTGATTGGAATGTGCTTCGTCTTGGAGTGCATCACCGGGTTTTTTGAGATACTAATGGCGCTTGTATTATCACAATAGATTGGAATGGGCTCATCATACTCAACCTGTATATCTGTCAAAGTTTGTTTCATCCAAAAAACTCGTGTACAACATGTTCTTTATGAAATATACTCTTCCTCGGTTGTAGATAGAGATATTGATGATTGTTTCTTGCTTATCCATGATACTAAACACTCACCCAAGTAGAACGTTGCTCCACTGGTGCTTCGTTGGTTATCAATACAACCTGCCCAATCTGCATCTATGTAGGCAATAAGAGATATATCCTTTCCTTTTGGATACCATAATCCAAAATCTTATGTTCATTTGAGATATCTGAAAATTCTCTTTACTGCTAATACATGTGATTCCTTTGGTGCTGCTTGAAATCGTGCCACCTGTCCAATTGCCTGCATTACATCTGGTCTAGATGATGTCACATATAGTAGGATACCAATCATTGACCTGTATTGCCTCTGATTTGTAGACTTTCAATCATCATCTTTGCTTAACTTTTAGTTGGTTTGCATGGGAGTGATAACTGGTTTGAAATATTCCATTCTGAACCTCTTTAGCATTTCTCTGATATACTTGGTTTGAGAAATAAAAATTACTTGGTTTCTTTGACTTATCTAAAGTCCCAGAAAGAAGGATAGTTCTCCAAGTAATGACATTTGAAATTCATTTTGCATATCCTTTGCAAATTTCTGTCTTAACCTGTCATCATCACTTGATGTAGAGGTTGTTGTTTGCGCTTCCTTTCCATATTTCATAGAGATTTTTGTCATTATTGTTTCTGAGCATTACTCTGTTTTGAATGTGAACTAATGTATGCACTACATGTGTCCAAAAAATATCTGTCAATTTGGAATCCATTAGCATTGTTCGAGCCATTTCTTGTGTAATTATCATCTATTATGATTATGTTCCTTTGTCTCTGAACCACTCTCTAACCCAATCTATGAATCCATCATCCACTATCATATATTTGTCCAAACCTGCTAAGTGTTCTTACGAATCCATCTCTGTCCATACTGTCCAAGACTCTACTTGCACAAAAATCCATAATGTTGACCCATTTATCACTATACTATCATGAAGTCTTGATTAATCAATCAAACTATACTTCTGCTAACTGATTTCTCTGAATATGTCTTCTCAAACTTTGCAAGTTTCTCGAAGGATGGTTCTTTGGTTTGTCCCAACTATCACATAGAATCCCCCTGTCTAATATTCATATTACTTGGGAGTCTCTAAGACAGATGGCTCAGAGAAATTCCTTCTTTGATGTGTATTCATCATCATCTCCATTGGTAGATTCATCATCATCTTCATTAGTAGATTCATTATCTCTTTGAGATCTCACTTCTTTCGTTCTATCTGTGGATTCATCTTTCACTGCAATTCCTGAAAGTACAATCTCTTGAACCTATTCCTTATTTACATGTCCTTCCTTTCTTTAAGTTATTTTCCAAACCTTTATGTATCTGACATCTTTATTTTTCTCTATAGAATTTTCTTCATCTCGTTTTATTGCCAATCTTGCGATCTATGGTACTTGGTCTTTGTTCACTTGTTCTTCCTGTTTTCTTATCCATACTTTCTTATATATGATATCAATATTATATTTCATGGAATTATCGATCATTCTTCTACAATCACTGGCTATGTGTCCATAGTTATTACATTTGTAACACTCAATATTACGTGCGACGACATAGGCACTTTTTGCTTGAACATTTCTTTTATAATTCCTGCAATCTGCAACCTTATGTCCAAAGTTAGTACAACAAAAACAATGACCATAAAATAAATTTGCATACCTGGGAGTGAATGATCTTCTTTGTGGCATAGTCCTTCTGATTTTTTTCCTTGACTAATCATGATCATGATTGAAGCTTCTTTTTGGCTTGAACATGGATGGTCTTCTTGAAGATGTATTTTCAATACTTTTCTTAGATTCTGGTTGACCATGATTCCTTCCTTTGAGTACTTCTGCATAACTCTTTCTATTTTCTTCATTATTCTTTTCTATCAACCTAGAGTTCTTCTCTTCATTCTCTATAACTGATGTGGATGTTTCTGTCTCTTCACCGTTATTGTTGAGCTTGACTATTTTACTTCTCAATGTGACAACTTATTCTTCAAGCTTCTTAACCTCTTCTTCTTTATTCATTATCTGAGACTTCATGACCTCTTATGTTCTCTTTGCTTCTTCAAGTTGGATTTTCAGTGTAATTATTTCTTCTTCCAATCTTCTCTCTTCTTGACCAAAATTTTCCTCAAGTTGGTTTAAGTCATTGGTTCTTTCCTTGATATGATCCATCAATATATTTTCTCTCTTTTATGCTTCTTCCTTTTGTGCTGCTATGTTGGCTTCTAAACATTTCTTTTGATATTATAGATTTTCTTCAATTCTTCTGGCCTCTTCTAGTTAAGCTCTTAAATTCTTGATGTCCTGCTGATCCTTTTCAGAACCTTGAACACTTTCCTTTTGGTTCATCAATTCTTTCTTGGATGACTTGTTTTCTTCTCTTTCTTTCTTTAGATATTTAATTGCACTGATCAATTTTTATCTGTAATCAACTTCTGCCTCTTCATACTCTTCTGAATCTGAATCTGTCTGACATGATCAACATATTTCTTCTTGTTCTGTATCTGCATCTTCTTTGGCATTTTCTGAATCTGCGATGGGTGAAGAATATATGTCATGTAACTTATCCCAAAGTTCTTTTGTTGATGAAAATTTATGAACCTTTCTCTTATTGGATTAGGTAATCCTTCCCAGATGAAATCCATTGCTATTTTGTTATTCTTCCTTAATTCCTTCTTGGCTGCAGTCTTTTCCCTTTTTGAACTATCATATCCTGCAATAACTGATAGCCAAATATAATGTCCCTATTCATGTAAAAATAATTTTGTCCCTATGCTCCACATATCATACTTAAAACCATTATGACCATTAAACATTGGTACTCCATTCTCAGAATAATCCATGATCTACTTCCAATGGTTAAATTGTTTCCCGAATGAACCAACTCTGATACCAATTGTTGGATTACTGAGAGGGGGGTGAATCAGTAATAGAGAAATTTAATCATTTTTAGCCATATAATCCAAGTGTTATATCAATGTATCATTATCATCCAATAAATATAGAGTAAATAAGTAATGAACAAATGAACAATCATACACATACATAGTACACCAGTGTTTTATGTGGAAACCCAAAGTGGGAGAAAACCATGGAATGATTTTTCTTATATGTCTTGAAGAATTACATTCATTGGAAGCACCAACTTCCTTTGTTTTCCAGCTTCAAATGAAAGGAGGCTCCAACCCCCTAGTTTCTCGGGCTACAACCCGAGGGAAGATCCAAATCCCCAATTCTCTGGCTACAACCAAAAGGAGGCTACAATCCCCTATGTTCTTAGGCTACAACCGAAAGGTGGCTACAACCACCTGTCCTTGCTCCGTCCAACCTCCCTAACATATAAGTAGAATGATGGAACCACTGTCACACTATCACTGTGAGATATACTGTTGTAAACCTGTACCAATCAACCTGCACCAAATAACCTGTACCAATAACCTTAACCATGCATCAACCTGTAATCAACCTGTACCATAAAAAAGTGCATCAACCATGCACCAACCTGTACCAAACAACTTGTAATCAACCTGTGCCATAAACAAGTGCATAAACCATGCACCAACCTGTACCTAAACCTGTACCATGAACAAGTGCATCAACCATGCACCAAACCTATACAAATAACCTGTCACAACAACTTGTCCAAACAACCTATCACAACAACCTGTCTCATCAATATTATCAACCAAATAATATCTACTCACCAAGATCAATCACCAAGACAACTCTCAAAGATGTGCATCAACCAAGCATATCACAACAACTCATAATCATCACCAATATCAGTATGTGCTTCTAATAATACAAGTATATTACATCATCAAGAAACCATGTGTGAAAAATACTATTAACAAGTGCCTCCAACCATGTCCCAATTATGTACCAATCATGTATCAACTACTCATCAATTATGACTCATCAATATGTACCAACATCATCAACTATACACCTCATCTATGTGCCAACTCATCAACTACTTGTCTCAAACATGTACCCAACATGTACCTTAACCAAAAGCCCTCATCAATTTCATCATCCAAATATGATTTGTAACTCTGTAATAGAACTGGTGTATATGATCACATACATGCAAACCTTCCTTAACTTTAACAACAAGAGACTAGCATTTTCATCAAATTGTCCTTTAGTCTCACATGAGTAGTTTTGGATTAGTCAACAACCCTAACTTGAAATAATCATAACTATGTACCTGTAATGGATAAATATATGAAATTGATGCACAATGTTCTTAAGTGTGTTTAATGTAATTCCTCCAGGTTTCACTACTTGGAACCTCTCAGAAAAGGAGTTATAGCAAATATGGCATACCTTGCTGAATTCTGGATTATTCTAGAGAGCGACCTTGTAGAGCCTGCCCCGCACTGAATATTTGTTGAATCGATCTGAAACTATTACACAACATACTAAAGAATGTACTATAACCAAAAAATTTGGTCTTACTGAATTTGATTATTTTATGAAGAAGTTATGATGTTTTTTTCCCGAAACACATGTTTTAGACTAGTTTCAGGACTAGCCACAAACCCTATTTTCTATGGAGTGTAACTCCAAAAATACAATGACCCAAAAGATGATTTTTTTACCACAGATACTTGGATATGTTTCCTTAATGGAATAAAAATTTTATTATCTAAATCATTCTATAAAAAAATGTTATTATGAAAATGGTGAGATGACCTGTAAATAACATACCTTAGAAATCATCATCAAAAGAATTTATCCTCCCTTAAATTCCAGCCTTCTTTCCTTCACCTTCCTTCTGAAATTTGGCTTAGATATACTTTGGTTACCTCAGACACCTATAGATATTCAATATTCTCAAGTGTGATCTTAAATGAGAGAGTCTTGCCTCTTATTTATACTCTCCAAGTAGCTTCCTTAAAAACATCTTCTAGGTCACTTTGCCCACTTTCCTTATTTTAGAGTTAGCCCACTTCTTATTTCTCCATTAAATTTATTATTTAAATAATTTATTTTTTATTCACTTTGAATTATAGTACACTCAACACTTCACTTTATTATTTATTTTCTAAAATCTCTTAAACCACTTTGACTACTTTGACCTTTTGGGGATTCTAGATGACATACGAGGCTCCTCCAATTTTGTAAGGCCATAACTCTCAAACTGTGAGGAATTATGTGACGTTACACATACAAACAGAAATGGAATGACATGTAATACCCATATAGAATAGTATTACCTTCAAATATGTCAAAACTCATACCATATCCATCAAACAAACATGGGTCCATTACCCAAACCTGGGTTCTCCAACTTCTCATGACAATAACTCTTTAATCGTGTGGGGTTATGTGATGTTCCACATACCACCAAAAATGGCATGAAAATAAATATCCATCTAGGATAGTTTAACTAAAAATTTATTGACCTTCATCTCATTATTCCACAAATAAGCATGGGTTCTGTAACCATACTTCTAGGATAACTCAATCCACAAAGCATCTTCCCATGAGGGTTTTCACCATAAGCGGTCCACTTTGGAGTTAATCCATTTGTACTTATTATCAACCATGACAAGACAATAATTAGTCATCTTTACATCAAAAAAACTTGGGTCCATTACCCAAACCTTTGTGCTACTGGGCTTTCTTCAAGGGTTGACATCAATCTACAATATCACTCTCCAATAGTTGACATCAATGAGAATCAACAATTCATACCAACTATCCATCAACTTAAGCCAACTGTTTGACAACCTTGTTAAAAAATGAAACATAGATTACAAACATAGTTCTTGTTTATGTGTCAATCTCGTTAAAAAATGAAACAGAGGTCTGGGGATTGCACCTGGATTCACGAGAATAGTTCTTGTTTGTGTGTCAAGCTCATTGTTTGCACCCAATTCGTCACCTTGTGAGAAAATAAAAGGTGCTTACATGCCCAGTTGGGTCTTGTTGAGCATGACAGCTGTAGAGTAAAGGGTTAGAGAAACAAAAACAAAACTATAAGAAAGAATCAAATCAAAACAAACTAAAACTATGAGCATATAAAAAAAGAAATAACAAAGACAACAAGACCAATATCACCAATGTTTTTAGGCTGATCAATTGATGAAATCAAAGCACAATGAAGAAAGGGGACTGTGAGTCCCTTCTTTCCCCAATGGAAGGCTCTTGTGCCCTCACAAACTTGATCTCCTTACAATAAGAAAATGAGAATGATGGTGAAAGAAATCCAAGCACATTCACTCAATGGAGAGGTGAATGGCTCAATGAAATGATGCTAATGTGTTATTGTCAAGGAGTGAGTCCTTAAAACAATCTAAGCAGCATAACATTACATGAAATTCCTTGAGAAAATGAGGTTTCCTCATGGCTTTTTATAGCATTGCATTGGGTGATTATGTAACTCCTTTGAGGTGTGAAAAGGGGCTCTTTAGGGCTTAATTAGGTCTTTGACCAGCCTACCATGCGGATTCAGCTCAGATTTGGGAGTCAAATCATCTTGGGAGCTGATCCATAAGTGGTTGGGAGGCCGACCAATTCCATAAATGCGTCGTTTAGCAGGTGCGCGGGTTTTTGCGCCAACAACCGTGCGTCGTGCGCGCATGCGTGCATTGTACGTTCTTGTTCCGTGCATATGAGCGCGCACCCAACTTCTGTAAAGCACCCTTTGATTTTTGGTTACTTTGTATATAGTTTTTGACCTTTTTGCAATGTTGGGAAATTAATTCAGTGCCATGAATGAATTCATTCCTGTTTGACGATGCTGAGTTCTTGTTTCCATGTGCGGACGAAATTTCAGTGATAACAGATGCTCCCTGATGGATGAGGTTAGGAGCATACGTATAGCCGAAATCCATCAATGTTTCTTCTACTGAAAATGGTGTTGTAAGAGAGAGCAAGAGTGGGACTGTGCAGAGCAATCCGTTGGAGAAGAAAGGAACCGGTAGAACCCGACCTTCCATAAGGTGCGTAACAATATACAACTGTGTACAAACGAGGCGGGCATGCCCCATGCTCGTGTTATGTAACTCTGATAAAATATGACGGAAGTGCTGGTGTAGATAACTGCAGCACCCTCGGGGGCGGTGATGATAAAGGCAGAAGACAATTCTGCAAAGGAATGTACTCTGAACAATAGGCAATGATCACGGTAATAAGCAATGACGATGATGTGGGCATTGATGGTCCTACTAGGTTCAGAGGTATTCGAAAAATGATAAAAAAAAATGCAATAGTCGCAAAGTAAGACCCACCATAACATGAGAAAGTGTTAGCGTCGAATGTTATGGGGGCCAACGACAGCAGGGAGCAATGGTGTTTCACCCTGTGCCGTCCGAGATATCTCATTAAATGGAGAATGAGAATCAAGATACTGTCGCCCTTCTAGAAAAAATGTGTTGCTGTCGACAAGAGGGTAACGCGACTCCCAGAAGCAAAGGGCTTCATAGAATCTACTGAGTGAGGAAGTGGCAGAGGTACATGGATGAAGTCAAAAAGTGGGAAGACTCAAGACTGCCCTTGGTTGGAGGGTGTATGATATAATGAGTGGCTGCAACCGTGTGACAAGGTCGAGTGTCAGGGGGACGTCAAGACCGAGGATAAGTTGTGCCAGAGGTGGGACAAGGTAAACAAATTCATAGGGTAGAGGTAAGTGACCTATGGAGTATTCTGAAGATATGGACGATGTCGATAAGGGTAGATGAGAAGAAATGCTCCAACCAAGGGTGACATGGGTTGCGTGTGTCCAAAAGGAGAAAGTCGCCAACGGTGACGACAAAAGAAAATGTAATGACTGAAAATAAAGGCGTTTGTACAATAAATAATGAATAATTTGGGAAAAATGTACAAATATAGAAACGGGTGCCCCAGTGTGAAATGAGTGCCCCAGGGAGGGCAAAAATTTCTTGGAAAATAGATGAAGGGTGGGGGGCCCTTTGGTGAGTTTCTGTATGAGGTAGGTGAAATGAAGATAGGTTCGCAAATGGGAAAACTGAGGGTGGATGAAATGGAGGGTTCATGATCCTGCGGAGGTGCAGGTAAAAAAGAATAGAACCATAAAGAGATGATCTAGGATTCCATATGGGAAGCTAGCAAAATGAGGAGAAGAAGTATGTGGTTGATGCGCAACAGGATGCAAGACTATCGGGAATCCCATCCCTAAAGGGTAATGAAGAACAGCATGAGTGTCAAAAGTGCCAAAAGGTGCTATGAATGGGACAACTCATGTGGGTAAGAGAGCTACCGGGTAACAGTACCGAAGATTCAAATGGAGGTGTGAGTACTGCAGAGCCGGGAATGAGGATCCTAAAGGAAAATATCAGAGGGTGTGACTGGAAATGGAAATGAAATACAACGGGGGAGACTACATGCCAGTGCTAAATATATATACCTGAAGGGATGATGTCGGTGACCGATGAGCAAGTACCTGTGCACATAACAATCAAATACCCAAAGTGAACTATATCTGAAGAGAATCAAAGACATGGGCATGTACTTGACAAATGTGACTATGCGCGTTCGTACCTGACCATGATATGAAGAAAAAGGGTGCCCCGGGGGCCTAGGGTGAAAAGTGACCCAGGGACGACCGAGATGTAGGCGACGGTATGTTGATCCCGTGGCTGAAGACGGTTTGAAAAATGGACACCTTGGGCTCCCAGAATGGTGAGTGGAAGTTTGGGAAAAGGCCTATATATAGTTGTAGGGCCCACATTGCCACCTCATTTGTACCTACTGCTACAGTGACTAGACGAGCAGATTGCAGAGGAGATTGGGATTTTTAGGGAGCACAAGGTATCCGATCGATGGTGTGCGAGTATTAGGTTGGTGGTCTGATCATCCTGCACAGAAATAGGTTTCCAATTTTTGGGCAGGGTAGGTACGGGGGGCCGTACAGGGGGTGTGAGGGGATTTTTTATAGGATGTGGGCCCACATGCCGTGGGCGATTCAGTGGAAGGCGTGCATACGTGCACGCCTATCCAGTAAATAGACGCGCATGGATGCACGTGAGGGGGGATTTAAGGCGTGCCCTAGGGGCGCGCCTGTGAGGCGGACAGGCGTGCATTAGTGCGCGCTTGTGATGTGGACAGTCGCGCTTTGGAGTGCGGCTGTAAGTTGGATAGGCGCACTCAAGAGCGCTCCTGTGTAATGAACAGGCACGCATATATGCGCGCCTGTGTAGTGAACAAGTGCGCATATGTGCGTGCCTGTGGGTGAAAAAACCGCGCCTATGAGGCAAGGTTGAAGGGTAAAAAAAGTGAGTCTTTTTGATGCATTGGATGGTTGCATAAGCTGATATAGGACTCTGTGTTGTGTGCATGTGGCTAGTAGTGACTATGGTTGTTCGGTGGTGTGAGAAAGATTGGTCGCAGTTGCGAGATGCTGTGGCCAATGCAGGGCCTGAGGTGTGAGCGACTTTAGCAACCTGTGGGTTGCTAAAGTTCTTTGAGTGCCCGTTGATACGAGCACATAAGTACTTACTACAGTTCCTGCTCCAGATGTGGAGTCCGGAGCTGCACTGCTTCCTCGTGCGAGGAGAGCAGATCCCCTTCACTGCGGTGGGGGATGTATATTTTTTGACTGGGCTCCCCTTCCGGGGAACGCCTCTGCCGGCAGAGCCTGTGTTGCCGAGGGATACACCGCTTGCTACGATCGCCAAGAAATATTGCTCAGGAGAGAACTACATGTCTGCGACTGTAGTGAGTGTTAGTGGTATAGATTCCCTGGCGCATCATTGCATAGCGGCGATGATTGTTCGTGTGTATGGGTCACTTTGTGACCCAACGGATTAGTGGTGGCCAGCTGCTGGTGCTGGAGAGGGTGGTGGTGGGCCGTGAGCGTTTCGCATGGGGGCTTACACTGCATGCATGGATGATCGCGCAGTTGGACCGTTTTCGGTCCACAGGTACCGAAGAGTTTGCTTTTGGCTCGATCTTGGTAGCCTGGTTCTTAGAGAGGGTGCCGATGCTGCGCTCGAGGGTTCTATGAGAGGCGCCTGGGGCACGAGAGCCGTGATTGAGGTGGTGGTATTCATTTTTGGTTCTCCACGGGGGTGGCGAAGGTGGCCATTATTTTACAGTGCAGGCGGCACAGATATGGCGGCAGATGCCACAAGTGATATTTCGGTACCCCTATGCTGGGGTTGACTTCCGGGGGGAATCGAACATGGTGTTGCCTCCTGGGGAGGTTTTTGACCATCGAGGTATGTTGAGTATTGTGTATGTTTTGATTTATGTTATCTTTTGATATATCAGTTCATATGTGATATAGACGCTGATATGATCGTTTGTTTGTTGTTTGTGGCATGTGCATATGTGGCACCTCGCGGGCGTGAGGTGGAGTTGCAGAGAGCGTCAGTTCAGCGAGAGCCAGAGAGACTGCCGCGTGGAGAGAGGCGTTGGTGGGATGAGGCTGCAGGGCAACCAGCAGAGCCCAAGAGGGCAGCGAGGAGGCGTCAATTCGATGACCCTAGTGCGGGGCCATCACACGCTCCTCCGGCGGCAGCCGGAGTAGATTTTGATGATATACGCTGTCGTCTAGAGACGGTGTTACAGGACGTGCCTGAGGGCATGTGGATACGCATCCACGACGAGGGGTTCCTGGAGCAGTGTATAGGAGTACCGCCACCATGGCGGGGTATAGTGCGATGAGTAGCTGTGCTTGCCGTGATGACGAGTGGACGCCTACCGCCAGGGCAGGAGGGTCCTGTGGGTGTTCCACCACCACCGCCTAGGGCAGGTGGGGGGGGCCACCACCTCCTCCTGAGGGAGGAGCAGGCGGGGGTGCGATAGAGGCACCCTGATGGATGATGTATACTTTTTGTTTATAGGCTGGTGAGTCGGTTTTTGTACCGAGGTGCTGCATTAGCCTACGGATAAATGTATTTT